>OOFC01008287.1:34303-70849 GCA_900323345.1 Pseudochromis fuscus
CCGCGGCAACAGCATCCGGCTCTCCCCATCCCCGTCCATGCAGGGCCAGGAGGGGAGAGTGGACAGACTTCCAAAGGGCGAGGAGGGGTGTTGTCCAGGCCTCCTGACTTCTTCTTCTGCCTCTTCTTCTTCCTCACTCTTCTCTCCTTCCTCTCCTCCTCGGGTGCGCAGGGGCATTAAAACACAGCTGCTCCGCGGAATGCAGGGCGGAGGGGGTGGAAAGGCAAAGAGAGCAGGAAAACAAAGTACAGGCAGAAGTCACTTCGACGGCACTTTTACTTTTTCCCTGTACAAATCCACACCCCCACGTGATTTAAGTGCGCTCCCTCCGCGGTCGGACTTTCGCCTTGATTATGATCGCTCTCCTCTCTTGTCCCAAACACGCACAATCACATCGCTCCCTCCCTCAGCAGGCCGGGATTTCTCCTCCACTCCTCCCCTTTCACTTTCTCCTCCTCCTCCGCGGCCCCTCCAACAAATCAATAGAGAATCAACCAAACCCTGCAGGCGGAAAACCCGCCTACCAAGAGAGAGAGAGAGACAGGAGAGAGCAGTCCACAAAGTAGTGGACACAGTGGCAGGTATAAGTTGTAAAACGTTGGCGAGATGCCATTAAATCACTGTGTGTGTCCAAGAGAATAATGGGCTTCCGATGTGCTGCCAGAGAAATCTGTCAGAGAAAACTATTTGTTTTTACTGCAACAGGACTTTTTTCCTTCTTCCTTGTAAAGCCTGTGAAGCCCTCAGAGAGCACAAACCTGCGCCGAGACATAATCCCTGCCTCATCTTCACCAAGCTGTCTTATATTGTCCACATTGTCACCCTGTGTTTAGATTTTCAGCAGAATCTATTCAGATGTGACCTTTAGTTACCTAAAGACTAGAAACAGTTCATTGTTTTCAGTTTGCACCTCCTGCTTCCTTCTCCTTCCTCCTGTGGTGGTGTTGTGCTGCCCCCTCTGGCTCTTAGTCATAGATGGGTGGCAACAGGGGCTCAAAAATTAGGCCAATGTGGAAGTGGAAAAAATACTCCCGATGGCCACTAGAGGCTGGTCCGAAAAACTTTGGCTCCAATTTAATTCAATTCAAAAATGTTCATTTTCAATCATGAAATTCTCAGTCAATACATATTTTCCACAAGTCATCCTGATGTCATTAGCTAAAGTTAATTGTTCATATCAGTGAGCTGGTTTCATCATTAGGTAGATATTTGGCTTCAAAAAGAGGAAGACTTTTTCCAATTAGACTGGTGCTGAAGTCTATAGCCTCACACACATTGAGTCGTGTCCTTGGGTTCAAGGGTTAGACCCGCCTCCTAACTCCTCCCCTCTTATCCAAATATGGTGAAGATTAAATCATATGTTTTGCTTTTCTCGTATTTTATTTCATGTGTATAAGAATGGTAAGAACAGGAATAATCCATCCACCTAAACAACAACAGTTGTTATAGTAGCTGTGGTTATGTAAATTAGATTTACAAGCTGAAATAGTTGTTATAATGGCATTCACACCCATATAAATAAATGCTGTATGAGCAACAAGATAAATCTGTTAGTAAGAGAGAGACAAAGAGAATATTGTTATCACCCAAGTTACAGGAGTAATAAAACCCTGTTTAATATTCATGATTTATATTACATATACACTGTATATGTTGCTGATAGTATGTAAAGCAGCCACACATTTTAAATATATGTGAAAGTAAAACTGTGTTTTACAGTGTTTTTCACAGAAAAATGCTGAATAACTTATTGAGAACCACTGTAACTGGTCACTGATGGAGCTGTGGGGTGGTGGCTGGTAACTCAAAAAAGTATTTTGATTTTGGTCCATGAAATGATCATATAAAATACAAATAAAAATAAACTTCATGCAACTCCTCATAGTCTAACCTTTAATGTAGAGCTATTCCCTGTTTTCCTCATTGCTGTGATAATAATCTGCTGTGTGAAGCTTTTGATGTATTTGATCTACGAGCCAAATGAGCTGGAACTTTGGTGGGAGAAATGTTACTAATTGATGGGTAGTCATTAGTCTGTGTGTGATTTAATGTTTGCTGATGAAACCCTCAAAGAATTAAAGATCATCCTTTTAAAATTATTCCAAATAATTATGTTGCAGATGGAGAAAGTTGTTTACTACGCCTGTGGATGTCTGAGATATGTTTGTATGTTTGCTTGGTTTATTGGCAGAAACTAGTGAACAGACACAGAACTAAACACAAAGTGAAGGCACCTTGTCTGTGACATAAACACACCAGACATAACAAGACACCGAGCAGTTCGCACAAAGACGCTCGTAAAGCTGTACGCACTATAAAAAGAACACAACTGGAGAAAGTACAAGGTGAGCTGACAACGTAAACGCCCTGCAGTGATGACAGATACTAACTATATGCAAAACAGCCTGTACTGTGCTATCACCATTGTTCCCTCCACCTGCAGATATAATTCATAAATGAATAACTTCGCATCCACTTTCTGCAGGAAATGGAAATGCATTTTATAACTTTTTATTGCCACAAATTGGAACTGAAGCCAAACTTATTTTCAAATCAAAGTTATGAAGTTGGACAGGTTTCAAAGAAACCACCGAAGCATCTACAGGCCTAGATAATTTTTTACTCAGTGTGTGTTTGTTCTGTGCCCATAAGTGTATGTGCAGGGTCATTTGCTTTAATCAGACGCTTGCCTACTGCGCCACCCTGGCTTAACTTTGTGTGTATCAGTATGTGTGAATGTAAATAAGTGTGTGTGTGTGTGTGTGTGTGTGTGTGTGTGTGTGTGTGTGTGTGTGTGTGTGTTTCTATGCCACAGAGTGTCTCCATGACTGCGACTGTTCTGCAGCAACTAAAGCTTCTTTGTGGTGGATGTTTTATTTGCTGTGTGTCAGACCCAGGGTAGTTTGGCTTTAACATGACTCAGTTTCAGTATGTACACTCACATCACTGCCGGCCATAAGTTTGGTCATGGCAACTCGTTCCATACTGATTGTGTAAGTAATATAAACACATGCAGTCACTATAAACCTCGTGAAGATTTTACAGTAAGTGTGGCCGCAGGAGATGATGTGAGCAGCTCAAGCAGGCTCTGATATTAGATTATATTAGCTTCCTGTTTGCACCACAAGCCTCTGATCTCACCAGTGATGCATGTATGTGCGTCCATGAGTGAAGAAGTCATGTCAAATGCTGTACTGCAGTGAATACAGGTGTCTTTGTGCAGCCTGTAGGTAGCTTAGAGCAGGCCTCATGTAAACAGACAGGTGGGACGTTAAAAGATCGACGTGAAGCTTGCTTCTGTAGGGAAGTAAGTAATTATTTCCTTAATGGTTGAACATGAGTAGATTTTTAAAATGTTTAACTTTAACTCAAGTATTGTATTTGATGTTATTTACATTATATTTCAATTCCACAACATGGTAGACACTAATATTATTTTTTTACTTCACTTATATTTGGGCATTTAAAGTTACTTTTCAAATTAAAACACATAAAATACAATTCATTGGTTTAGATTTACCACCTTTAGATTTACCTGCATGGTTAGATACAGTATATTACAGTATATATACTGTATATATTATAATGCTCTGAAAAATATAATTTTGCAACTAAGTAATTCTGAGTATTTTTATTTTTTACACTCTAACATGTTGTTTTTAGAGCTCGCTGGTAGCTCAGGGGCATCGATTACTAAACCACAGTGTTCGCATCCTTTGCTGCTTTACCTCTATTGTTGATCATCTGATAATATCATGAATACCCCCAGTTGTTTTCAACATTTTACATATTCCATCACTGTTCTCTGCATTTCCAATGATCTATATCTATGGCATCTTTTGAATCACATCATCCACTTTTATAGACTTGCTTTTATGGGATTCATCATTTAGTGCCTTATTTCATTTTACTTCCTTTATCTGCCTTATTGTTTAACACTTTCCTTTACCTGCTTTTATATCTTCTGATGTGTCACCTTCTCTCTGTTTTATCTTGTTTTATTACATTTTTACTACAATGTTTGAATTTGTTCTTTCTATTTGCATTTGTTCCTGTTGCATTGTATTGATATTTGGTTCTTTTATGATATTTAATTTCATTGTGTTGTCGCTGCCTTGTGTCAAAGCACTTTGTAAACTTGTTTTTATTATGATTATTATAATACATATATAAAAGTTAATTATATGGTATGCCTTTACAGTCACCACATCACAGCATGTTTAAGAGCCTATGGAGAGTTTAAGGGTTAATATTTTGACAGTGCTCTCCATTGTCGTTAATGAGTCACAACTTTCCAACTGACAACACTAAATGAGGTAATATAATTTGTGAGAATGAATGTTCATCCAGCCTGTAAAGCTCAGCTGAAGCACTCTGAGGCTCCTCGTGGTTCGACAACTCGCTGAAACACTTAAAGCTGGTTTAATTTTAATTTGCCACCAAGCTCTACATCCTGGGTACCAAATGTTGGAATGGGAAATAAACAAGCTGCGTTTTGGCAGTTTGACAGCTTCTCTGACCAGACTGTCGACCTGCGCTGCACATCTCTGCAGGATGAAGCACGCTGGGTGAACATTTCACTTATGCTAATATACCAAACATGGAGTGGTTAATTCAATTACACTTGTGCATATGGTGCTATTAATCAGGATTAATTTCATATTTCATTCTACACTGACACACACGCACACACACACACACACAAACACCCAAATAAATAACACATGATCCTATTCATGGTGATTATTTTCATATTTCATACTAATTCATTTAATCAATTACACCACCACAGCTGAGACCTGGAAGCAGAAGACGCTGAACACACACACACGCACAAGCACACACACACGCACAAGCACACACACACACACACACCTCCCCACAAAGCTACTTTGCCGAGTAACACATGCCATTCACACACTGGCTTCAGGCACAAAGACAGTCTGTTTCTGAACGTCCAGCTTGTCTTCACCTCCACACCTCTGCTTCCCTTCACCACGTCTGCCTCTCTCCACCTCCCACTCCCCCTCCAAGTCACCCCACTCCAACTCCAAACAGGCCGTCATTCAACAGCTCTTACAAATCCATAACACACCTGCATGTGTATATATATATGTGTGTGTGTGTCTGTTTGTGGTACAGTGTGTGTAAGCTGAGACTTTGCATTGTTGCGAAGGCTGTTTTTATATGAAGGTGAAATTATGTGATGATTCTTTCAGTATCAAGACACACACACACACACACACACACACACACACACACACACACACCTACTTTTGTTTACAAGTCATCATTGTAAAAATCTGGAGATAATTTGTTGATAACAATATAACATTATGATAACGTTTGTTTTTATGTGGATTCAGCTTCATACTACTGCAGCTGGTCAATGTGCAGTCTTACAAAGCCAGGTAACTAGGTCCTAAAAAGCTGTCTGTATTAAGTATGACTCATATAATATTCACTGAGTTTCTATTCATTCTCAGTGCCAACTACTGCAGCTCTCACACAGAATCCCACACACCTGAATCCTGACTCACAGATGCATGGTGAAGGTAAAGTGGGTGCTGCAGGTGTGTGTGTGTGTGTGTGTGTGTGTGTGTGTGTATCCCTGATGTGAGACGATAAAATAACAGATAAAATCCAGGTATCAAAGCCTCTTGTAATGCGAGTGGAAACAGAATCCTTTAATAGCCTGTTTGATAACAGTTTCTCTCCCCCATGTTGTGTTTTACCTGAGTTGGCCTTATCAGACCATCCTGTGTCTGCACATTCACTCCACTGGTACAAAGAGAAGAGTGAGACTGAGGGTGGTTTCAGGTGCCTCAATGCAGAAAGTCACAGAGGTGCGGGGAAAAGTGAGAGTGCTTATCACGGGGTCAGTTTATCTTTTAAAATGCTGAAGAGAAATGTGGCGTCACCAGAGAAGTCAGATCAGCGGGAGAGGATTCCCCTTAATGCAGGCCAGAGATGCAGATTATCACATTGATCCGTCTCTTCTTACACTTTTTTTTCTTGCACCAGTCCGTTGATGTGCATTGATTAACTGGTACTGACCAAAAGATTATCATGACAATACAATTATGCATTACCTTTCTTTCTTTTTTTTTATTATTGTGGGAAGTAATTCAATCTATCTAGTCAAGTACTGTAAGGGTACTTTTATTCTATTACACAATAGCACAATACCTTTTATTACACATGTATTACCTATAATCACGTTTACAGATGATGAATTTAAACACAAAACCTACGATCAGCCCATAAATGATGATGTCTTGTTATTGATTAACTTATTAAACAGTATGTAAAGTAGGTAAATAGATGCAAATGCTGCTTACATGTTAACATATCAACAATCATTATTCAATAATAAACAGTAAGATAACACCACAAAATGCATAAATCCTCTATAATCCTCTTCTCAGTTTTTAATTTAGGTGATATTGTTAGTGATACAAGAGTAGTTTTATATTATAGTATTTCTTGTACCAGCAGATACACAGTGAATAATGCTTCTGCTTTGTGTGTGCTTATTAAAGCACAGACCACGAATAAAATAATATTTAGGTCAAATCAAAACCTCACATGAAATATACATAAATTCTATAGAAAGCAATGATTGGTCCACAGGGACAATTTCCTATTTTAGCTTGAAAAGGTATCATCGCTTGAAAGAAAATATACCTGCACAAAGTGAATTCTTTTTTTAATTGGTGTAACAACTGTGCTGTGAATTCATCTGTGATAAACAAACAAGACACTTTTGACATATCCATACATTATGTTTTCTGCCATATCTTCTTCATCTTTGTCCTTATACCCTCTCTCTCTTCATTTCACTCATCTATCATTTCATCCTTTGTATAAAAACATCTGAAGCGCACACAGCTGCATCAGACAGCGCTGTGACAATGAAGCCTCTGTTTTCTCTGGGCAAACACACACACATTTGCACACACAGAGCAGTAAGAAGGAAACAGCTGAAGGATGTAATAGGGCAGATGAGGATCATGGGGTTGCAGTTTGGTTTGGGTCAGGGTGAATGTTTGGCAGCTGTGAGACAAAGACATGCTATTAAAACTGCTCTCCTCTTGCCTCCAGCTCACTCTGCAGTGAAACTTGTTTTGTCAGTTAGCCTGCCAGCGAACGTCGAGGTAAATAAGCAGAAGCCTTGTGATTCTCCCAACCCTCATTGCGGAATAAGAGACATCCTTTTGTGTATCAGTTCAGTACTTTCCAAAAACTGGGAAATTTTCGACCTTTGCATCTGATCAGAGTGATAATTGTTCTCTTATTGTGTGGCTGCTTTCTGTCCATCTATTTTTGATCAGATTACACACACACACACACAGCCATCTCTCTTGTTTTTCCTCTCTGTCTCTCTCTCACACACACACACACACACACATGCAGGTTTCTTTGTTGATGTATTGATGTCCACACATGTACTCACACACTGAGGCCTCACGGATATTTTGAGTCTCACGGTTACAGATGGTCAGCTTACATCTCCTGCAGGGACATCCTCCAGTGGTAAACACAAACCTCTGCAACACACACACACACACACATACACACACGCACACAGACACAAAAAAGGTATGGGCATCTATAAATCACTCATACTTCAGAGCCATATGCTCGTACCTGTCTGTGAGGAAGAAGCCCAAACACAGGTGAGCCCCTCACATTCCTGCAGCTCGCAACCTGACAGATATACAGATGGAGAGAGAGAGAGGGAGAGAGCTCACCTCCCCTCTCTCTTCCCTACATCCAGCTGTGAGCACCTCCTTCTCTTCTCCTCCCCCTCCCCCTCTCCTCCCTCTCTTCCCCTTGGGATAGAGTGCTCACAGAGTGGCAGATGGGTGGAATGCATAATACATAGTCTATTTGGGGGGCAGGGAGAGTTTTGTGAGTGTGTGTGTGTGTCTGTGTGTGTGTCTGTGTGTGTGTATGTGTGTGTGAGTGTGTGTAGTCAGTCCACGGGGAGTTGGCTGCGGAGTCATTATAGATCTAATGGTTGTGTTTTAGACGCTGCGCCGTGCCAATCTCATTTGAAGTGCAAAAGCCAAATGAGTGTGAAGCGTTTCATTACTCATGCTCTGTGTGTGCACGCCGCTCCCCCTCAGTTCATATGGGGCAACAGATCAGTGATGCAGTCACAACTTTCTAACTGACATACAAGTGTGTGTATGTGTGTGTGTGTGTGTGTGTGTGTGTGTGTGTGTGTATCCTGAAGGACATTTAAGGTGCATACTAGACCGACTTGACTTGCTTCTTTTGTTCTCCACAGTCGTGATTCTTCTGCCTCTCTGCTCGTGTAGACTTCATGTAGACATTATTTCCCTAATTACTGTGATTACAGCAAGATGAGGCCAATGTATCATAATGTTGTGTAATTAGCAATCAATTGTGAACTAACAAGGCCTCCTCAGGCATAGGTAATGGATTTTGGATAGACAAGCTGAGCTGAGGCATGACTAATACAGCATGGGTAAGTATAATTAAAGCCTCCTCCCTAGAAAGAAGAACTGTGTCACACAGACCAGAAGTTGGAGTAACGTTCTGCACCACTGTGAGAGAAATTCATCATCACCATCAACAGCAAGGTCTGTCTCGGACCATTTACTTCCTCTGGAGGTAATGTGGACAAAGTGAGATGGGTACCCCTAATAAAGAAAGGAAGCTTGTTAGCTGATGGAGGCAGGGCCCTGTGTAGTGAGAGAGGCAGCATCAGTTTAGGGAGACAAACAGTGAGTGGCGGTGGTGGGGGGGACAGAAAGGTAAAAAAACAGAGTGAGCGAACAATGAAGACAAGACAGAACAAGAGAGAGCTGGCAGGTAGTGGCTCTCTGGAGATTCATTAGGCTTGTCAGAAATGCTGGCTGTGAATATGCTTGCACAGCAAGCTTCTCGGAGGGCCCACACAAACATACACAAATATACACACACCAGCGTGGGCTGCCGCAGGTGTATGGAGCGCTCATCTGCTGACAGGTAGGGATGAAAGCGCGACAGGGATGGTGGGATTTGGAGTCAAACTGTGAAGACAGCAGGTGCGGGTCTCCAAATGGATGCTGCGGGAATTAACATATTCCAACGGGCATTAAGTCGTGTGCATTATGGTGCACAGCATCGCGAGTGGTGAGTGAAGTATTTATCTGGTGTAAAAGTGACTGAATGTAGTTTTTTGGGACTGTGAGCACAACAACCCCAGAATCTAGTGCTGTGTGTGCAACACTCAATATATAAGTGTCACAAGTGTCATGCTCTTTGTGCCTTAACCAGCTCCTCAGTATCCACTAATACTATACACTAGTTTCACTTCTAAGGTGTGAGTGTGAATGTGTGCATATGAAATAAAAGAAACAGGCTGAATTTGTCTGTTTCTCTGGGTAAATAGGGCTTAAAATGCCGCTGAGTGAGTGTGCAATGAACTGAAACAGTGGGTAGAATGTTACATTACAAGCAAGCTTCTTGAACAAGAACCAATTTGCACACAAGAGACTCTCTTCCCGTCTCTTTTTGAATAAATCAATGAGCATATTATGATTGTTTGTTTAAGGTGAAGAGCTCAGGATAAAAAATGACTAACAGATGATGAAATGACCTGAAATGTATGATGCAATCTGTGCAAGTGGAAGAGTCCTTTGTGTGTATGCGTGCATGTGATTGCATGCATATGCATGTTCCTCTTGGCACAGGAGCTGTGTGTCTGGGCTTTGGGCAGCGTGTAAATCCCAGCGTTTAGGTGGAAGACAGAATCACCGTCTGATTCCCCAGCTGTTCTCACAGCCGTTTTTCTGGTTGACTGCTCACAAAGAAATGTTTACTGTACACAAACAAAGACACATGCAAACAATCAGGCATGAAAACGCATGCACGCGGAGAGTTTACTGACAAAGAATAAGAATTTTCTTTGCAGACAAATGTCCACCGTGTGAAATGCAGCCCCCAGACGCAGAGAGGATCTCAGAGGGAGATGGAGAGGAGCTCCACATCAGCAGCTGGAAGCTAGATGACTGTTCCATGTGTTCACGTCTCACTGGAGATCCATAAAGTTTGACCATCGCAGTCTGGGACCCATTCAGTGTCTGTGTTTGTGTATGTGCTCTGAATGAGAGGCACACAAAGATACAGAAAGCCAGAGGCAGAGAGCTGCCTGCGTGTATTCATAACTTTCAGTGTTGTATTTCCTCTACATCCTACCAGCAGTATACACCACATAACATTTTATATCATTTATATGGGCCTGTATAATGCCTTACTGCCAGTGGCCTCATAAAAATCTTTCTCTCTGGGAAAGACATTTCTTCATATGCACATCTTGACATGTAGTCACTCACAGTTTTTATTTTCACCTCATTTTCTGTTGAGATGATCAGGCTGGTACAGGGCATCTCTCCCCCCCCTTCTTCCAGAGGGGACTCAGCTGTGGACTTGGGATCATGAGACTATGTTTCCGTGACAACCAGACATCATCACCGAATGCTGATGCTAGAATAACAGACTGAATAATTTAGACAGATCCATTTTTAAACAGCATGTCAATTCACATCACTGGCCAGAGACACCATACTTGGCACCCCGCAGACAGGCCCACCCAGGCTGGGTGAAGGGTGGGGACCAGTGTCCAAAACTCATTTAACAACAGTATTGCTGGGAGACTTGTACCCTGCTGAGTGTTGACTGTTGATATTAAAAAGAAGTATCTGAAATCAATGTTTGCATACTAAGAAAAACTTGGTTTGGAGCAGAATATTCAAAGTCAAGGATCAAATCTATACACATAACCAGCCAGCATAGAAAGTGGTACTCCAAGTCATTAAATGCAGTTTCAGCCACAGCACTGAACTGTTTCAGTGCTTCATGGTCAAAGTTCAAAAGACAGGGATCATTTTCATTTTATTTCCATTCCATTAAAAAACAGAAACTAACAGTAATGACTGTTTATCGAGATGCAGCAATGGTGCAGTATAGCAGGTCTAAGTAACTGAGATTGTTTGTAATGCATGTTATATATATATGGTACCAAAAAGTAATATTTGGGCGAAATTAAATTCATCATTTTGAATTTTCTCCCCCTGACTCACATCACCAGTTGACTTAATACTCTTTATTCCAGCAGAAAATGAATAAACTAACACTGACAGCTCACAGACCCAGAATCTTTTGTATGTTTCTTGACAAGCAAATGGGAAGACATAAGCTTGAGTCTGCAATTTGTATTTCTGCCACAAAACACAAAGCAAAAACAGACACACACATGTTCGCACGTCACCCACAGCTCCGGCTGATGGCTTATTCAGATGGAACCTCGGGCTGTGAACCAAATATTTGCACATATGATTTATCCTGCTTTCCTCGAGGCCTGAGTGTTGAGAAATACTCAGACACCATTGTGTTGTGTTCGTGTGGGTGTGCTGGAGCTGCAGCGTGTGCGTGTGCATATACGCAGTCGTTATTTTACAAGCTTATCCTCACACACCCAATCACCAGAGGGCTAAACGGAATAACGGAGCAGGGTAGGTAAGGGGCTCGCAGGTGTCTCCCCACTTTATGACTCTTTATGTCTGTACCACTCAATCTGTCAGATACACAGACTGTCTCATTTTCTTCTCTTCCTCTGTCTTTAGCTGCAATTTCATTCAATTGTTAAACACATTATAAACACAGTTTTTTTCCTTCAGAATTATGAATACAAAGAATGAGAAAACCCTTCATGAATGCCCGTAGGGATATTGTTATGTTACAGTTTTATGGACGTTATGATGAATTATAAATAATACATTTAAAAGGAGAGTCACAAGATTAAAGTTCCCAGAGATAACACAGAAAGCAATGGGGTGCAGCAAACATAATGTAATCTAGCAAAGCAAAGCATAGCATAACAACAGTAAAAGAAGTCAATGCAACAATGTGTATGTGTTCTGTAAATATCAGTAAAAATATACGAATCAGATGCTTTCCCAAAATATTCAACATGAATATTCTTCTGAGAGAGTGTAACTAGATTTTATTGAAATTTCCTATTCAAATTCTACTTTTCTAATTCAGAGGATGATCAGTATTTGCATAAAAACACCCTCCAGCTTCTTTTTCTTTTCTCTCTTTCCTTTGTCTTCTGACACAATATTTTGAATTTGACCTTATTTCTTGTTCTGGGGTTTTGGGAAAAGAATCCTCCTGACACACCCTGTCATCCCTTCACTCACTCTCTCACACACACACACACACACACACACACACACACTAACACTCACCCCACCAACCTTCAGGCACTGCACCTGGGTACAAGTCTTCCACATGCAAACACACAGAGAATGAACACATAGACATTCCCCTACACACACAAATGCACAGTGTGCAAGAAATACACAAATATGCACACACACACACACACACACACACACACACACAAACTACATGAGCCCAGTCTCCAACAGCCAATCACAGTGTGTGTTAAACTCAGTGTTTGGACAGTTCAGAGCTCTTAAAATCCATCGTCAGGTGGTCCCCCATTTGGTCCTACAACACTATGACCACCTGGGAAATGACACACACACATACACACAGTGGGAAAACCACTGAGAGACACACAGCAGGATTGATCTCCCTCAGTGCTATTGATTAGCCTACCCCCAACTCAGACCAGAAGATACCAGCTGTGTCAAGCCATTTACTTCCTGAAGCGCTCTGTCTCCTGCATTGAAGATGAAAATAATGACGCTGTGAGGCTCTTCTGTCAGAAAAAAATCTGCTGCCTACGAAAGGGCAAGAAGTCCACGGGGAAACACCTCAGATGAAGGTTGCTCCAAGCCATTTTTAACCCCTGTCTAGGTCCTACTGAATGTGTGTGTGTATTTATGCATGTGGGCAATAAACCCTGGTTGAGATGCGCATGCACACAGAAAGACAAACTGAATCTGTATTCTGTGTGTTAGGTTTTCTCTAACTTTTGATTTGCTGAGACTCAGCATAATATCATCATCATAAGTTTATAAAATTATAAACTCTGCTTCTTTAGTTGTTACTTCCACATATTTCACATTTTTCTGTCACTGTTCGGTCTGTTTTCAGCACCGATCCATTTGAAACTTCTAATATGTAATGTATCAAATTTACTGCTGAGTCATTCATAAAACATATTAATGTCACTTTTTGTAAGTATTAAGTTATAATTGATATACAAATCGGGACAGCAGGTGGTTAGCACTGTCTCCTAACAGCCAGAAAGTCCTGGGTTACAATCCTAGTATAGAAATGGACGAAGCAAGTGGGACATCGCTCATTGGTTCGTGACCTCCCATTTTGAACCCAGGAGTTTGGCATTTGAACGTCGCCATGTTTGTTGTTTTGAGCTAGAAGTTGACCGTTTTTGTATATGATGAAAGGAGTGAGGAGGCGGGACTAACCCTTGACCCTGAGCTCATTGCCCAATGTGTATGAGACTTCAGTGCTGCTTTCATTGGAGACCAGGCTTGTCGATACTGTGACCAAGCCCCTAAATATTCCTCTTTAAGAAGCCTAATATGTACTTAATTATGTTTTTTTTCCAGACAGACCACCAGACCACTGATAAGAAGAAGTAGCTAATGACATGAGAATGACTTGTGAAAAAAAGTCAGTTGAGCTGGAGTTGGAAATGTGGCTATAGATGATGGATGGATGGAAGGATGGATGAATGGATGGATGGATAAGCAATAAGTACCATATTTTCCGGACTATAAGCCGCTACTTTTTTCGACGCTTTCAACCCTACAGTTTAAACACCGGTGTTTCTCATGTATCGGCGGCACGAAGTTCGTTGGCTTTTTACAAGCTAGCAAGCTCCTTGGCGTTGATACATTTAGCCTCATCACATCAGACCCGGTCATAGTGGACCACATGAAACTGTTTGAATAATTTCAATAGTGGCTTATAGACAGGTGCGCTCAATAGTCCGGAAAATACGAAAAGGTTTCAAGAAAATCAGTTTCATGACTCCTTACTGATTGACTCACTCAGAATAAGTTTTATTTTGATGTCCGTAGCTTACAGTTTGCTTTTCTCTATATCTTTATCTTTAAATTATTAATTTTACTGAAATACTTTATTGCTTAATGCCATGCATTGACACTTTAAATCTTACACAAAGCTAATACCAAAATCCTGCTTATGTCTAGACATTTCCTGAAGGACAATGTTTCTATAATCCAGCTTCACAGCTTCACACACACACACACACACACACACACACACGCTCACACTCACATTTCAGCAAGGTGGATGCCCAGTAAATCCTATGTGGTCACCTGTGGCCTTGTAAGAATTTATGAGTATTAGGTGAGCATACATGGTGGTCTGGAAACCCATTTATCATGGGATACGCTGAAGCACCTGAAACAGAAACTTTGGTTACACAATGAATACAAAAGGTCTTAGAAATATGATAAACCAACATTGGGAATAATAGCATTATTCTTCAAGTAAATTTGATTGTTTGACATTTTGTTGTTGTGTGATGATGTACAATTTGCAGATTTTCCTCATGCAACATTTCATAGGTTTTGTATACAGGTGCAGCCTCCTGTTCTTCTTCAGCTCTTCAAACATCCCTCTCATCTGACAGACTGCTATTTGGGTTGGAGACAGCTGTCCATCTCTGTCCTCTCCAAGTCAAAATGTCTCTCTGCTGCTTTGCAGTCTGTTTCTCTGCTCTGCCCCGTTTTTTCCCTCTTTGCCCTCTCTGTATTTTTGACAAGCTGGCACACTCAAAGGGCATTGTCAAACTGTCAAACTTATTTATAAAATATAGATACAGAAGGAGATGTACAGAGGCCTGGAAGGGAGGAAGAAGATTAATAGAAGGAATATGAGAGAAGTGTAAAAAAAAATAGGGAAGACAGAGTGAGTGAGTGAGAAAAGAGATATGAGCTCTCGGTGGTAAAAGACAATAAAGTGTGAAAGGTTCTTCCTTTGTTAGATGTCCTCCCCTCAGGGGCTCTGTGACAGAGACCGCTGCAGAGCCCCAGTTAAAAGAGAAAAAATGACAGGAGCCATTTCTCTCTTTTTCTCTCTATGGCCCTTCAGGATGATGGTTGTCTGTGTGTCTCTATATGTGAGTGTGTGAATCTCAGAGAGTGAGAGAAAGAAAGACGAAGAGCATGAGACAGACAGGGAAAGCAAGACAGAGGAAGCCCTTGGGGTCTAATAAATCAGGCCTGCATTGAACAGGAGGGTCCTGGAGGATCTTGCGTGAGAAGACAGGTGTCCATAGCATTCTGGGGCAGAGGTTATGGTCAGACACATCAGTCATCTCGAACAACACACACACATACATACACACACACACACACACAGGAAAGGCTGAAATTACCCAGAGACAAAACCCATTTCCTCCTCTTGTACCTCATTACCATGTCACAGCCCTCTGCCTCATATTTGGTTTGGTTTAAAAGTGAAATACTGCTGTGATCAAATAATAAGACCAAACAGCAACGTGAGCCGCTTTTGTAAACAGTTTACCATTGATTATTCCGGCACTTATTGTGTTTCGCTGTGTTTTCCTCTCAGTTTATAAAGAAGCGAGGCTGGCACCTCGGTGCACAGCGGTGGTGCCTCCCTGACAACATTAGCATAATAATAATTCACAGGCTGGAGTTATGGAAATGAAATAAAATATTGTTCTTTTATTCTGCAGCACGCAGCAGAATACCACCAAGACATCCAGTTATTATACATGACAAATATGAATTAAAGACACGAGTTTGAGCTGTGAGTGTCCACAAAATCACGTGTATGATTGACAGAGCATATACACTGTGTGTGTGTGTGTGTGTGTGTGTGTGCGCGCGCACATATATGCAAATGTAAGAAATGTGTGTTTGCTATAATAACATGGATCAATAGTTTTGTAACTGTAATTTACACAAGAGGTCCTAAGACATGGAGCTGTGTTTTTTTCTGGGATAAAAACCAGTGTGTGTGTGTGTGTGTGTGTGTGTGTGTGTGTGCCTCAGGGTTACAAATAGGGGAATGTTGCGTGCTTCTTTTCTTTGTCCTCCTCTTCACCCTTACAGATGCAAAAAAAAAAAAAAGAAGTACTCTTTGCCACAAATACACACAAACACAAACTATACACACACTTAAATACACACGTGCAGACAGTCAAAGAGTGAAGGGTCCTTCAGAGTTCATAAGCTAGTGAATAATAAAAGCTCCACACTGGCCTGGGCTGCCTGTCTGTTGTAAAAATGGCCTGTCTGTGACATGAATATGATTTTTGCTGCACATGAACATGTGTGTGTGTGTGCACATGTAGATGTGTATGAGTGTGCTCTCTATGGTAACTAGATAAATTATTCACTGTTTACTGATGAAGAAGCATTTCAGCTCCCAGGAGTGGTGCTCATAAGCAGGCCTCACCTCTCTCCTCTGCCCCTCTTCATCTATATCGTTCCCCTCTCCTCCTTCCCTCTTTCCCACTCACCCCCATCGTGCTTTCATCAGCTCTCTCCTTTACTGAAGCTGTTGGATCTAATGTGGCGCTTTTGTGGGATAGCCGCACTGTTGCGGAAATATGCGAGTTTAACTCGTTTCACGCCTTTAGCTCCATATCTGTGCTGATCTGATCCCGCTGACCTAGTTGAGAAACAATATTCTGATGGCAAACTCTCTGTTATGGTGAACACAGTAGGAATCCATTTGCATGTTTTAAGTGGGAGGATGGGTTTCAGCGCATCCTCTTTGGGGCTACCTTAGCTGTATTAGCATCACCTTACTAAACACAAATGTACAGATAGAGCCACACAAGTAAGCACGAACTGCTGAAAGCCAATTTCAATCTTTTTGTCTTATGCACACAGAATACACACACAGAGACACACACACATAGACACAAACACACACACACATGTTCACTTGTTCACATTGGCTAAAAAACAGTTAATACACCCACTAATCAAGCTCCTATTACCAGGAGGAGGCATTCACACCTGGGGACCAAACTCCCTTCATCTAATTGGTCCGTGGAGAAAATCGCTAAGCTTTTCACATCTGCAGGGATGCATACACACTAAGATACACACATACACACACACACACACTCACACACACACATGAATACACACATATGCGGTCACTATGAGCCAATCAGTGTAGAGCTCCTTGGGCAATGTGCACAGTTCCATCCTTTCCTTTATCCATCCTTTATCCCCTGGTTCATCCCTCGCTTTCAGCTCCATCGGTCCCAATTACCACAGCCAGGGACCCCAATCCCTGGAACAGAACCTCAACACACACACACACACACACACACACACACACACACACACACACACACAGCTTCAACCATAACAAAACTATGGGTCCAAGCTTTTTTTAGCCCATTCGTATCTTTCTGATGAGCTTGTAGTGTGTTTTGTTAAGTGTGTGTGTGTGTGTGTGTGTGTGTGTGTGTGTGTGTGTGTGTGTGTGTGTGAGAGAGAGCGAGTGTGTGCGGAGGTAGGTGGTTTCCCATCCGGAGCAGCCGTTGTGCTGCTTATTAAACAAAGCCTGTCTAAGGCCATCCTAATCCTTTCCCATAGCTATCCCTGACTACACATATAGACACACACAGATTTCTGCACAGATGCTGAAGTCCAGTGCTCAGCAACACACTTTGTCCTCTGTCAGCCCCAGCAGAGACAGACAGAGGGAGCGAGATAGGAGGACTCAGCTATACACACATTCACACAGACACACATACTGCACACTTCTGCATACACTGGTGGGTTATCTTTGGTCCCAGATGGGCGACTAGCTGCCAGACCCTTAAGAAACTATGTACTGTGCATGTGTGTCTGTATTTGTATTACTCACATTTTGGGGACACAGTTTGCACAGCCTCCCTTTTGGGGACAACGATCAAGTCCCCATAACATCAGCAGTTTAAACACTGAGGTAAAGGTAAAGGTTTGACAGGTAATGTGTATATTCAAGGTTTGGTTAAGTCTTCAGAAAATTCATGTGACTCAATGGGTTAAGTTATAGAAGCAAGACCCAGTGTGTGTATATGTGTGTGTGTTAGGGATTATTTTATATGTGCTTTAGGAGCCCCTGCACCCAGCGCCACCAAATCAGCACCCTGAGCAGGTCTTACAGCCCAAACTCTGCATCTATCTTTAAATAATGTAGTGCATAAATTTACTTTATAATAAAGGTAAAGAAACCTGCAGAGATCTTTTGACTTCATTTCAAAAATATTATGCACAAACTACGGCCCTGATGGAAAAATGTGAGTCCACCAAATTGTCTACAGCACCTCATTTCAGCTGCATAACAGTTTAAGGGGATTGGCCTACTTGCATAAATGACTTTATTAATCTTTTTGAATTGTGTGCAATTGAACAGTGAAACTTATATGAGAAAGAATACATGAATAATAAACACACAGCTCAATAATTGAGTTACTTTCTGTCCTATTAAGCTGGACAAGAAGAGAGACCAGTTGTGTTGATTAAACAGTGGAATACATCCAAAGGTTTGCAGCAATCACAAACTTATCATTCAATGAGAAATAGTTTGGGTGAATTAACATTAACAACTTACCACCATGGTTAGATCCATATTTTTTTCACAGTGGGTCTGATCCTGTGTTCAGGGCTCTCTCTTCAAATACAACACACCTTCAATTAAAAAGGATGTTTTCAATGAACAGTGCTACTGATTCATGAAATTACCTTGGATCTGCTTCTGAAGCTGCTACAGAACCATCTGGACCTGTCACATCATTTGAGAGGTGCCCAACCTGTGAGGTCACCTAATGCAATTTTTTTCCTTATTTAGAGGTGGATGAGGTCTCCCACTGCAGGAAATTAACGTATAGTTGCATATTTGCCCACTTAATCAGTATTACATATTTTCACACAGCAATGTTGCATGTTATATGGCATAATGAACTATTGTAAGACTAACCAGGTGCTTCCTAAAAATATGCATTGTCCTACCAACCAATTTAATAATCTAATCTAGGTTAGGAGCTCTGAACTACACATGAAACCAATAATCAGGAGGGGAAGTGTTACCAGAGAATACAAGAAACAGGAAATCATAGTCATCCCATTAAGGTTACAAAAGTCTGAGAGTGGCAAATGATTGTGGATTGAGTCAGTGATGGCTGAAACTAACATCTCATCACGGCTGATCCTTGTTCATAAAATAAATAAATAAATAAATAATTGCAAGTGAAACTGAAAATAGGTGGAAGATATAATATATAGTATATTGTTCCACCTTTGAAAGGAGAGTCTCTGGACCGCTTGGCGCCTGATAAGAAAGTCATATCTTCATATCTACATGTTAGATATAATTGTATTTACTGAACTGGTGTGCGTGTGTGTGTGTGTGTGTGTGCATAAGTATTAAAATGCACATGTGTAATGAGGGTTGTGTTTGTGGCTGTTCACTCACTAAATGTGTGAATGAGACTGGAAATGTGTCCACGTCTCTTGTTTGTCCGCAGCTGTTTGCTGTGATATTTCCAGCTCTGGTTTGTGTCACCACGGCACACTGTGACATCGGTGATAATTGAAGCACATATACCCACCCCCATCGAGGTCTGCGTGTGTGTGTGTGTGTAGGAAACATTGACCAATAGACATAATTACCTCAAAATGTGTCTGCACTCTCGAGTCATCACTTATGGAGATTACAGCTCTGGACAAGTTTCATGCATTAATACACACACACATACATGTCCCGTTTACAAGCACACACACACTGAAGCAGAGGCGATTTGAGAAGGGCTGGGGGCTGTTTGAAGAGCCGCTTCAGACTCACGCATCCCAAATAATTTCAATGCATCTCAATGAAGAGTCCTCAACATAGGTGCAGCTGTCAAAGACACACACACGGATGTAAACGCTCTCATGCTCGGAGCTTTCAATAAGTGTGTATTAAGTGTGCGACCACAAAGAGTGTGGCCACAAGCACCTCTTTGTTTCAAGACAAAGAGCAGGTCAAAACCATCATTATTCTGGGACTGCTGGACACACACCCTCACACATGAAACACACACTGTTTTCCAGATGCTAATACTATTGCCAGCAGGGGTTCAGGGTCCCCTGTGAGACTCTGAGGCAATCACCAGGCTCTCAGTAGGAAGAACCTCACTTCTCTCTGACACACACACATAAACACACGGAAACATTTTACCCTTCTAAAAAGGGATAGATACTTTTTCATGAAACTGACAGACAAAGGTGTCAACAGCCAAGGTGAGCAGGCGTTGGAGACAAAGAAAGCAACACAAAAATTGTGTACGCTTCTGTTATTCAGCTCTACAAAGGCTCAAAGCAAAGTCATCTCTGTAACCTTTTCCTCATGAATCAAAGCGTAAATCACTGTAAATTGTGTTTGGTCACACTAATCTAACCTTGGGGTGGTGAGGAACCGTGCACTCAGCACCTATGTGCACATAACCTCTCAAAAACACACACATACACACCTGTGTTTCCATTGCTTCAGAGGACTTTACATTCACTTCCAGTCATTTTTGGAGACTTAACCTTGATTACAATCACTGTTTAATCCAGAATCGCCTTAGCTCAAGCTCAAACCACGTTTTCACCCTAAAATTGAACAATTAATTTTACAACAGCTTAATATTAGTCCTAAAAGGGAAGCAGGTCCCCACAATGGGACTGTGTAAACAAATGTATGTCCTCACAACATGAGCAATATAAATACACACACACGCAGTAACCTGACCTCTCCTCTCTAAACTCCCCCGAACTGACATCAGCCTCACATAAAGCTCTGACATCAGCTTTAAGAGCACCAAATATTTAATAAAGAGCATTTATAGTTAACATATTTGTTGCTTTTCTTGGGCTGTTACTGAAGTGATGCCCTTTCAGCATCCTCATGTTTCAGACACTAATTAGATGCCCTTAGATTCACATCCACTGTTCAAACTCTCAATTTTTTTTTATTCCGTCTTTCCCTCCCTTTCTCTGCATGAGTGCATGGCGTAATCCCAGTCAGGCCAGAGGAATGCTGCGATGTTGTTCTGGTGTCTGAGCCTGGATACACACACACACACACACACACACACACACAGTGGACTGGGAAAGCAAAAGACAGTGGCTCAGACACATCCACACAAAGCGAGGCTGAGCACATCGAGTGGAGTGTCAGGGCCGCATGGAAAACCACCGGAGAGGAGTGATGACAAAGAGATGTTACACCTCTCTGTCCCTCCTCCTCCACCTCCTCTCGCAACTCTCCGCCCCTCCCCCATCCGTCATTCCCGGGCATCAAGGTCGGACCGTGTTACAAATGAAGCACTGCTCCACCCCTCTCCTATCCACTCTACACACACACATAAACACACACGCGAGCTGATGAATTCCTGCTGCTGTGACTCGCTTCTAGCTGTGACATCATTAATACGACATACTGTCCACAGTGACATCATTAATAAGAGCCGGGGTGCTGACTCTTCCTTAATGGCTCTCTAAATATGACAGGCTTGACATATTGTCCATGCGGTGGTCCTGCGTTTGTGTATGTGTGGGTATGTCTAGCAGTGAGGCCTGTGCATACACGGCTACCTGATTTACACTGCAGGCTGCTGTTTGCAGGGTGCAAGCAAATGTCAGCCAGAGCAGACTCCCTGTCTTCTATAAGCAATTAGGGAAACAGTTTCTGTCCCACCCGGTGACACATCCTCACGCACCAACACACACACATACACACACGCAGATTCCCTGTTTGATGGCCTACACTGAGCTGAAGATGGATTCTGAATAATTAGGGAGATAATTGCCCAAGCAGGGGAGGAAGAGAAGATCAATGAGTGATCTTTAAACTAGTTTGTGTATGTTCTCCTGTGAGTGGGGAGGGGTGATAGTGGTAGGCAAATATATGGATATATGTGGATATATGGGGATAATCTAAACATAATCAGATTTAGTTGTTTAACAAAACGTTGCACGAGCACTGAGAAGTTAGGACAATGCCCTGCATGGGAAATAACATAGTGGTAATGATGGCTGAAGTAGATGTTTTGAAGTAGTGTGCACATGAAAGGTAATGCTGCTAGGAGAGTGTTTCATCCTCTGTCTTTGTTCAGTCGGACATCAGTAGACACCGACTTCCTTCCCTTTGTTTGGCAGAGAGGAGAGATGGAAGGAAAAAGCCAGAGAGATGCAGACGGGGGGAGAATGTGGCAGGTCAGACTGCACCTGCTAAGCAACGGATATATTGTCATGGCAAAGCTTTTTTCCTCCCTCTTTCTGTCTGTGACGCACACACACACAGACACACAAATCTCTGACAAAAGCTTGATCAGAGCCTCCCGCTTCCTCTTAAACTTCTTCCAAATCTTCATCTCTCTCACGCTCCCGCTGCTTTCCTTCTGCGCTCCTCCTCTTCCCTGCTCCCTCCCTCAGACAAAGGTGAGCACATGCCAGACTGACAATCAGACTGGAGCTTAGAGTGTGCATATGAAATTAGCACACACACACACACACACACACACACTGACATACATGATGAGTCGCCTACACCTCCCATGGCAGCCAAACAATGAGCCTCGCTGACATTCATCTCTATCATATTTATCTCCTGACAGACCAGAAAAACGCGGTCGGCACTGCTATCTGGGACCCCTTTTCTTCTCACTTTATCAGTACCATGCATTTACATTTCATTTTATTCACTGTCCCTGAATTTAGAATTATTAATTTAGTATCTAGGCTACCAACAACGGCAAACAATTGGGACAGCATCACTGTCATCACTATTAATAGAAGTTCCTCAGCAGCGCAGATTGCAAAGAGCCGTTAAAATATGTGGAGCAGCCACTGTGGAAGAAGAGACGAAGGAGAGAGATTAAAGACAGAGGGGGCAGCTGTGGGTGTAATGCTGTACCAGATAGGCTGTGGCAGGTCTTAGCCTGGACTCGTCAGATACATCTCCATATGAAAGGAGCTCTGTGCCACTCTAAACACTATGTATGCATTTGTAATGCAGCTCAAACACAGGACTGGGAATTCACCCACCGCTACATGTGAGTGTGTGCGTGTGTTTAAGCAGGTGCACAGAGGACAAACAGTAATCAATCTGAATTCAACTAGTCCTGTCTCCACCTGGCACACAGCATATCCGCCATCACCATCCCTAAATAGAACTGTTTTTTGTGTTTCTTTTATTTTTTGGTGCATTCACTGAGCCATGTCATACAAATGACAAAGGAAACGGAACTGTGATAACTAGGTGTCCACCCCTCTAATTACAGCTAAAATGATATTAAGCAGCGAGGTTATGATGTCTACATTAGCCTTTCACAGCCTGACACCTTCCCTGTTTGAATTATAACGAGAAAATCTCCAGCAGTGCAGGCCTGTGTGTCTTTGTGTCTCCCTGCCTGTTGGTTGATCCATGATCTCAGACTGGAACGGTGCAGCTTACAGTAAAGCTGGCAGCTGACTGACAGCTTAAGTCAAAAACATGAAATACGTTATGTTTCACCACCTCCTGACAGACAACACGCTGGGGAAGGATAGTTAACTTTAATGGTTTGTTTAGTTTGGAGACGGGTGTGCGCGCGTGTGCGTTTATTTTGAAAATTTGGGGGTATTAAAATTGCAGTGGGTCTGTGTGGGCCGATGACTTCACGCATAGTTAATTGGCCAACTTCGTTATTACCATGCAACACTCACTTCCACAGGCAGACTTGGATCTACCGCACACACACACAAATAAAGACACCTGCTAAAAGCTAAATCTAAACAAAATATGCTGGGGCCAGATCTTACTTTCTCCTCACACACTTTAAATACTTCACAGACGAGAACACTGTACTGACAAGAAAAACTGTGGCTGTCATGCAGTCTTCTGGTGTTCATGACAAAAACTCTGCTTTCTAGTCTGAAAAACACAGCTGTCTACCGAAAAGGACTAAAGAGTGTATAACTACCACAGCCAAAGACTTACCTGCAAGCTTTAAAAAGTGTTTTATGGATACAAGAATCTCCCGGGGAGCTTTACTCGTTTAGCTCAGAAGGGATGGAGAGTATTACATTTCAGAAGCTGAAACATTTCCTCCAAAATGACATATCTGAGTTTTAAACAGTGCTAGCGGTATCACTGAAAACTCCATCAAACTTGATGGGGAAATAGGTTTTTAGCAGAGTAATATAATGTGCATGGATGGCTGTATGCTCATATAAAAAAATTGCAACCGCACACAGTGACAGAAATGAGCAATAACACCATTATGCCTTCTCGGCAAAACACAGGGCCATGAGGGAATAATCTGCTAAACACATTAACTAAACATTACACTGTCACAAGGTAGTTGATATGCTATTAACTACTACCACTATTACTGAACTGTAGGGGCAGTGTGATCATCAGTAGGGGTTCTGCTGCTACAGATGTAAAACTCATCGAGGATTTATACACATGCACACACACACACACACACACACACACACACACACACACACACACAATGGCACAGGTTATTAGCTGCTTTTTGTTTTTGCCTTTTTCTGTCCATAAACAGATCTGTCAGAACAACAGAACACAACAGACTGGTAAATCCAGTTATCCTCCATCCACAGAGGAAATGACCTGGAGCAGACCATCTGTAAGTGAAGTGTGTGTGCGTGTGTGTGTGTGTGTGTGTGTTTTAGCAAGTGAGAGAGAGCAGAATAGGGTGGGGATAAGAGTTTGCCGTTGATGCTCATGTGTTATTCATGAGTGCGGAGAGAATTTGTGGAATAAAAGCTCTTTCAAACATTAAGCAAAAGAGAGGACAGCGAAGTAAGGAAGAGCAGGGGGGGGAGACAGCGAGGCTGGAAGTACGACTTCACTTGGCTTTTTGCTGTTTTATCTCTCTCCCTCCATCTTCTGCTCTGTCTTTTTGTTTCCATTCGGAGGCTGTCAGACAGAAGACAGCGATGTAAAGGAGTGAAAGAGTCCCAGTCAAGAGGAGAAGAGCAGGGGAAGAAAGGGAATTTAAGAGGAAAGGAAAGGAAAGGAAAGGAAATAAGTGAGGGCAATGCAATGTTTAAGGTGCCACATAAAAGGAGAAACATGTCACTGCTGACTCCCTGAGCTTGTCTAAAAAAACACATTTTAAGGACTGTGTCAGTAAATTGCCTCTATTAGCCTCATCCAAAGACTTACCAATTGAGATAAACAAACAATTATGTTGTGCAAATATTAAAATGCAAACAGTATGAAAAATACTCACAAACAAGACAAACATGGCCCCACAACACATGAATGTGTTATTGCCCCCAACACTGATGTGTGGTTGCACTTTGACACATGTGATTTAATTAGTAAACTACTGGGCTGTCTTTCACAGAACATTATGCCAGTTAAAAAAAAAAAATGAAGTTTGTTTTAAAGTTTATCTTGTCTTTTTTTTTTTTTTTAGCTGTTGTAATAAAAATGTGTAATTAATTAAATTCTCATTAGATTCCAGCAATTAATTCTTTCTCCCCCATAATGGAATTTTTAATTGCAGTGATTGGGCCCAAGTGATTGCTGCAGGGCGTGTGTTCATGATAAATGTTCTTATTAAGGTTTTTCCACATACAAAAACACTGGTAAATGTAATCAAATGCACAATCACTGTCAACCGCTGATGAGGCCAAATAATGTTCTAAAGCAGTTTTCATTAAAGAGACGCTCTACTTTAAAGTCTGTTTACAGGTCCTGCCAAGTACTACTGCAGATGTTAGAAAAGTTGTGGCTTCAGAGAGCTGCACAGACTCTCATGAACTGCCTGAGGTGTTGTCGCCCGAGGGAGCGTTAGTTGAGTCTGAGGACTACAAGCTAGAAAATTACTTGAGGTTTTGCAAATTCTTTGTGGAACGTTGCACTGATGCGTAACACTGTAAACCCTTCCACCCTGAAGGTTTTTGTATCAGGACCAGGCTGCGTCTGCTGTAAAAAATGCAACTGGCAGCATTTTTCAAAGGTTGTCGACCGTGTCACATTCAATGAAGAGGTCACCTAGGGCTGCTTTGACTAAAATAGACGTAGCATGTTGTTGTGTTTATTTCTGTTGTATCTAATGTGGTAGAGTGGCGGATTTGTAGAAACAGATTTATTAACATCAATGTCACCGACTCAGTGGTCCAAAGATGTTATTTACTCTGTCAGTTTAGATTTGGAAGAAGAGTTTTTGAAGTCTCACTGTGGTCTGGTGAGAAAGATAAGGAGACTTATTGAATTTCAGAACTCTCTCTCTCTCTCTCTCTCCATACAGCCCAAGGATTTCCATTTTGGCTACATAGGTTTGCAGCTGTTACTGACAACATCTGGATGTTTTTTGCCTCTATAAGTCAGGTTATCTACATTAGCTTTTTAACAGTCATTTCAGGGGTCTATCTTCTACAGCAGTGGTCCCCAATCACCGGGCCAGGGACCGGTACAGGTCCATGGGGCAGTTGTTACCGGGCCGGACGGAAAGAATAAATAAAAATATTACTTCTGTTGCATTGATTATTAGAGCTTGAAAGACATTTTATTTTGAAAGGAACGACCGGATTCTCTTTAACTTAACTTTTGCCATTGCCTCTTGACACGTCAATACGCTTGTCCCGGTCACGTGATGAAACGTATCACCTATCGTATAACGTCAGATGCGTTAGCCAAAAAATAAGCCCGCAAACGAGCAGAAATGAATAAAATACAAACGTCTTTGGAGAGCTTCTTCGCAAAGGGTAAGAGGACAACTTTTTATGCCAGTTGTGTTATATTGTTTTCACTATATTTATCTGCCACACCTTGACGGCCGGTCCGTGAAAATAATGCCTACATTAAACCGCTCTGTGGTGCAAAAAATTTCGGGGACTGCTGCTCTACAGTCTGAGGAATAGTCGAGGAAAGATTTGGCTGCTATTGTTAAGAAGATCAGACTAATGGGTGAAGGTAGAAATGAAGTAAACGTATTTATGATGGCAAAATGTGCAGGTGACACTTTTTAGTTTTCTGGTTCTTTTTTTTAATCTGTGCTTTTGGATTTGGATAGAGGTCAGAAACAGACCTATGACCTTCTTGAGGTTGTGCACATTATATTAGCCACTACTAGAATGACACAAATGGATATAAAACCAATTTGTTGGGGATCAGACTGCATTCTGGATAATGTAACAGACTTTGACAAGGAAGACAAATGTGTTCAATAAATAAGGCAATATTTCTGGTTCTGCTGCATTAATTTTGATACTTTTTCCTTTGCTGTCAGTTTTGAGTCAAACTTTGTTTTAGGAGTGCAATGCTGAATCAGTGCAGTGTTCTTGTAAGAAAGCCCAAATAACAGAACACTTCCAAAAAATATAAAAAGCCTCTTACCGACATTTAAATCATTGAAATGGAACAGCTAGTGTCTGAAACAGTGAATGAGAGAACATGTTTGCACAATACTGACAAATAAAACAAACTGCTCTGCTTCAGGCTGTGTGGACTATTTTTCCATCTCACTACCACCGACAAACTGAGTGCATTAAAGCTGCGTCTGGAGCACAGTGAGAGTGTGTCTGTGAGGTCAATCCCATAAAAGTGCACCAGCAGGTGCCTGCTACAGTACATCACACAAAATTACGCATTCAGTTATACACACACAGACACACACACACATGCATGGCTGAGCGGATACATCAGGATGTCTGACTCCAGAGCTCACGGCCTCTCGGTGCTGCTTGTTTCCCCAAATCACCTTTGAGGGAGAAACACGGAGCGTCAGTCACACTTTACTCCTATTTTCCCCTGGAGTGTGTGATAATTTGGATCAACTAAGTTGTTGTCTTAGCCATAGGGGCAGCATAACAGATGTTTCCACCCTTCACAGATAAAACAGATGAATATAGGAGCAGCAGGATCTCTCTCTGCAGATGTCCATCTGATTAAGATGATACACTGTTATAGTGCTTAGTCCTGCCAGGGGGGTCTGGTGAGGATTTTACTACAAGCCCTCTGACTGGTTGGCCTCCGGGTGACCTGGAGCTGCTGTGCGATGATTCGGAAGAAAGCCACATGTGAAGTACCATGATGCTCTGAACTTAACACAGACGGTGTTTGGATTGGTGGAGATTTTTGCACTTGGAGACAAAAAAGTGGGTCAAGTGCCCGTCTGTCATTGTCGGGGAAAAGTGTGTCACTATAAAGATGGCTGCTGGTGTGACAAATGTGTCTGTGCCTGTCAGATCGGTGCCGATTTGTGTGTTGTTAGTTGTGAAATGCTGTCCCTCTGCTCCTCCCTTTACCTCCTAAACCAGTTGAAAGTCCTGTGCACAGCAGCCCAACATCACCTAACCTAGTTTAAAAAGACACAAACATACCCAACAATCCAACCATTTATATTTAGTTTGTGGGGGGGGGTTAATTTGAGAGGCAGCCAGAGCCCCAAACCGTCTGTGACTGGTTTGTTTCAAATGCTGACAGGAAACATTTAAGTCCCTCAGCTGCACCAGATTTAGTAAATCAGAAAATATGTGCACATATTAATCTGACAACACAGACACATGTCAGCTCAGAGGAGGTGGCGGTGAATAATGTCAACATGTCATTACAAACAACATCATTACCACAACAGCTGAGGAAGAGTGATGTGATGTGTGTAGGAGTGAATGAGTGATGGTGTAATCAGGTCATGCGGCTGTCCATCAGAGAAAGGAAGGAGCTTCTTCACATGGAGTCAGTTCAGCCCTCCACTCAAACAGAGAGACTAAATGTAGTGATGCTACTGATCCAAAATGCATAAGGAATAAAGAATCATTGAGATGCAGTATTTAAGCCTCATTCCTCTGCCCTGAGGGAAAAAAAATTCATTCTTAGGATTTATAAACATAATAAAAGTTTAAATATTTTAGATCTGTAATTCACAGCATAATTTTTTAGGATCCAGGTTATGGGGAACGAGGGAGTTGCTGCATGTTGGAGGAAGCAAATTATAATCCTTTTATTTTTCTAAGTACTGGCGTCCTGCAGCAAAAGGTATATACAGTACCAATTACATATCAAGTTATGTGTATTTCAAGTAACAGAATAAAGTCGAAAGTATAATATATATATATATATATATAAATAAATCATGTAGGTAATTTCAAGGCAGACTTGTATACTAAGCACCTCTTTATTATCGCATTGTTGCCTGCACACCATAGTAATAACTGTAATGTGTATTTCCAGTTCTACTGTTGGTGTAAAACAATGTGTGGCTATTCTCTCCACTGACTCAGTACACTAAGAAAAAAGTTGCTAACACAGTCTTTTCTGACTTCAGTTTTATTTCTAAGTATGTGACCCTTGAGGAAAGGTATGGTATTTGCAAGAAATATTATATATTCTATTACCTATGTTATCTTTGTTTTCTGTTTTGTTTGCTTCAGTTGAGTTTTCCTCTGTTACATTTAAGTACCAGCGCTGATGAAAACTGTAAATTATGCTATATAAAACTGTATCATACTACATCAACTTGAGCATCATGCTGTTTGTACCTGGTGTTCTTAGACAGGTTATTAAAAGAAGAAATACAATGAGTAATTATGTCAGCAATATTATGTATTATTATAAAACTAAGGTGTTATATCAGCTGTTTCCATCCTATTTAAGTACATTTCTATCTTTACACCTGTCTGTCCACCTGACCGTTCATCTGCACATGTGAATACCATCAATCCATGCAGACATCCACGTAAACACTGAAAGAATCGGTCCATTCATGCAGGCAGTGAGCTGCTCTCCTCTGGGAGAGGCTCAGCTGCCTCCTGCAGCCTTTGGACATGTTTTAATGGTGAGCCTGAACTATAGGTTCCTCTGGTTCTCCTGAGATGCAAACACATACATCATACACATACATTGCTGCATAACATTACACATATATCAGTAGCTGTGACCTCACCAATGCGTCTGCCTTATTTTTATTATCCTCCTTACTCCTGTGGCTGATTTCTTTATTCAAAAACACATGAAACCTCTCATCTCACTGCTTGTAAATCCGGGTTATTTTTCTCATCACAGCATCCTTTTTTGTCTTGTTCTTTCTCATGTCCCTTATCACTCTGCTCCACAGCCTGTCCCTCTCTCTTCTTCTTAAACTTCACCCCTCCTCTTCCTGCTCTACCCCCTGTTTCTTTGCTTTTTCTAATTTTTGCATTTTATCGTTCTCGCTCTGAGTGTCAAGGACAGGATTTGTGAGACAGAAAGAGAGAAAGAGGAAAAAAGTTAACTGTGATCAGCACAGATGGAAGGACACCTGCTCTGTAATGGTGTTTTGCTCCCTCCATCTCTTTCATGGCCTCATGGAAGTGCTCAACCACACGCACGCAGTTACTTCAGAGAGAGGCAAACCTGGGCACAACATGAAGGGACACCATCCTCCCCCCATGGTGCAGTAGAGGCAGAGCGACTGGTGGGATGGGGAGGAATGGGAATCAGATAAAAGGACAATATGGAGCCGTGGAGGCAGGTCCAACAGGGGGGAAGAGGCGCGTGAGAGATGAAGAGACACAAAGGGGGACAAACAGGGAGTGGTTCAGACATTTGGCAAGTGAAACTATCTGTGATAAATCCAGCAGACTGGCCTTATCTGTGTTCAGTTGGTTGTTTGCCTGTGGTGAGTGTGGTCCTGTGAGACTGAGGGAGCAGATCTGCACAGCTACAGGGCAGACACAGAGATATGTATACAGGCCAAGATACACCCTGAGTCCACCTCAGGGGCTGAGGCTGGACCTGAAGCTGAGCCATGTTCGCTTTCTTTGATGCTTGTGGACATTTAAATATTAGTCACAGAAAAGATTAGATAGAAGGTGCAAACATTGAATTGAGACATGTATTAGATTAGATTAAAAGTATTTTATTTATCATTTGGTTAATCCCTGTTGACTTTACAGTTGGACTCATCACTTGCCGGAGGCTGATGCTTACCATCCAGCAGCCTTAATACACATCCAAGTATGTGATTAGCCATTGTGTGGAGATAATACCCAGGGCAAGGTGAGGCTTTGCTCTTCATCTTCATCTTAAAATAACAAGATGAATGCAAATATGACCTCCTTTAAAAAGTATTGCACATGAAAGAATCATTTCTGGAAATATCATGTTTTTCTTTCTTGCCAAAAAACTGAGAAGACTGATACCAATACCTGTCCCTTTTATACAGTTGTAGACACTGGTGGGTAGGGTTTGGTACCGAAATTCGGTTCAAAGTAGGAACCGAATTAAATTTATTGAGTACCAGGTACCCATAAAAATATTATAATTTCAGTTCCACTTATCGGTTCCTAGATGCGCTCATTTCACACAACGGCTGCAAACGGACTTTAGCTATCTGCCAGGACCTGTCTGTTACGTATCTAACACGTCACGTGACGCCGCATGGCAACAGGAAATGGACCGGAGAAAGCGGTTGAAAGTTTCCCCTTTTCCACTGTTAACTCAATCATGTTGTAACTAGAATATCTGCTGAAAAAAATAATGTTTTCATGGGCTGATAGTAACAGGGTAACAGTAGTTTGTTAACAGCGACTAGCTTGTTAGCGGCTGGTTGTTGTGAACCAGCTACCTATGCAGCGACGTACTGACCTTTTACAGTGACGTGGCCACAACTTGGCTCCTTGCCAGTGGAAAAGCAAACCGGTTCATAGGAGAAACTGGATCTGAACCAACTAACCACCAGGACTAGAACTAGCACCCGTTCTTGTTCGGTGGAAAAGGGGTAATGTAAAAACAAAAAAAAACAAAACAAACAAAAAAAAGGATTAATTTTAGTAGAGAAAGCAGCCAACGTGGGAAATTAATATGTTAAATATACATTTGGCTTCCTGTTTTTTTGTTTTTGGAATCAAAATAAGGAATCATTAGGAACCAGAATCGATAAGTAGAACCTAAATGAGAATCGGATTCATAAAAATCCTAACGATACCCATCCCTGCTGGTGGGTGGTAGTTTAGTTTAACATACAGATTGTAAAACAGAGAAGCTGCTAGCCACTGGCTTAGGTTATGAAATGTTATAATATCAGCTTGCCAGGAACTCTAAACTCTAAATCTGACTGTTTATTTGTGCCTCCACTGGTGATGACAACACTTCAGGAGGAGGTCACCGCACCCAGCCAAGAAATGGTCTCGCACATAACCCAGTGGTTTTATGTGCTTCGGAGGTCCTGGTAGGCAGATTTTAAAACTGATGGACAGAGCAGTGCTGAGCTTTACTGACATGACTATTTTATCAAACTCTGGACACAAAAACAACTATACCCACTTCCCACAAAGTCAAACTTTTGCTGTCAAGGGCTTGTTCTAAAGTCATATAACAGACAGCAGACACCATAGAGCTAAATGTCTGTTGGCCGTTGCCGTCTTAATTTGCACATAAAACTATAGCTTAGTGCATTTTAGAGTAGACATTTTGTTTCAGCATGTTAATAATTAAAGCTTGTATTTAGTTCAAGGGCAGAAAAAAGGGCCCCAATCCGCAGTGAAAATGAGAAAGACTCAGAGGAGGAGATGTGGTGAATTTTCATACAATACTTTAGTTTTCAGAGGAGACGGGGCAGTACAGCCCAGCAGGCAAATACACAGCAAAGTCCATTACTAGTAGTTCAAATGAGGTTCCTGACACCATGCATGTCAATGAGGAGAAGCTGAAGAGTGCAAAAACACACACAGACACCCAGTGTGTTAGCACAGCCAGACAGCAAACGAACAAGGACACAAACGCAGAAAAATCTGGTAAACTCACAAAAACACCCACAATTATATGCACGCATCACTATCTCATTTTATTCACTTATGAGCAGATTCACTATAACGTAGCCTACAGGTGTCATTAACATTTCAAACATGTAAAATTATGCAAACACCGTGCCGCGCTGTGGGGGCAAGCAGCTCTGCTCATTTAACACACTCCTCCAGCCGCTCAGATGGAACCGTTTTCTCATCTGTCAATGTTCTGCAAAAACAAACATCTTGTCAACATCGTGCACTTTCACATTTACATTAACACACGCGCAGACATTGGGGGGTTGGGGTAGAGGGGGTGATGAGACGGTCAAAAAATAGCACAGCTAATACTGTGAGGGAAAACCAATTTCAGAAAAACACACACACACACACACACACGTCGACATCTCACACATGAAAGATGGTATCAATGAACATTTTCTGCTCCCATCATCTTTTCTGACCCTCTTGGATAGACTGTCCAGCCTTGTGCCCAGCAAAACCAATCTGCTCTTATTTCATTTCATCCCAATCAATTCTCTTGCTTGGATGAACTGACCATAGTGTGTGTGTGTGTGTGTGCGTCTATGTGTGTGTGTTTGTGTCCATCACGCTCGGCGGAGGTCTATGCTCAGGACCTCAGAATATGAGGTAATCAATCACATCATACTGCCTTAGATTAGAGCCACATCGATCTGGTCTCAGCTCTGACAAACAGCCTGACCCAGAATACATCCACCTGGACAGGGCACAAACACACACACACACACACACTTACACACACATAAACACACAGCAACTCTTCTTTCGCTGCATTTCTAACACCCCCTCCCAGGAACGTACACTACCACATACACACATACCAGGAATATTTACTGAGAACCGCAGTCTCACACAGTGCGGTCCCTGTGCAGTAAACATCCAAGGTGGGATGATTTTCCCCGTGGGTGGCTGTTCATTTGTATGCTCCTTTCACTGTCCATCACCTCCACTGCCCCCGTCCAGGAGAGCAAACACTCGCTGTCACAGTTCGACATTCTCATCATAATTTTCACAGACTTAGGAATGTCATACATATCTCTGCTGGTGTGAGTGTGTCTACTTTCTGCCGGCTACACGCTCTCGTTTCATTTATTAATGCTGTGTATCGTCCCAATCAATGGTTGGTGGTGTGATGAAGGTCCTTGCCTGAGGGGAGAAAGACCAAATGGAGAAGGCTTGGAGATCTGCTGCGTTCACAGAATCATTAAGTCTGAGCTCATGCCTGTGAGTGTGTATCTGTCAATGTGTGTGTGTGTGCATGTGTGTATTGTGCTTAACAAGTAATCATTAGCACTTGATATGCAGTGAGGGTGTTAGAGTGTTATCCAGGTATTGTTTGAAGATCTTTTGCTGTCTACCCTGTGGTGCAGACTGCAGAAAATCAAAGCCCCAAACATCGAAAGTGTGTGTGTGTGTGTGTGTGTGTGTGTGTGTGTGTAGGGGACTTCTCCCACCATTCACAGCAGGCATGAAGCTACACACTCCAATAACACTACTGGAGACTTATGGTAAGAAGTAGAATTCATTTAAATATTTGAATCAATTCTTGCATCCAAAGTGAAAAGTGGATGAAAAAAAAACGTTGGAAAGGTTTGTGAAATTCATTAAAAACTGAGATATCGCAGCAACCAAACTGAAAAACCAATCAAAGCACAGTGTAGGAGCCATTTTTTGTCATATGTACAACTGTGTGTTGTGTTTTGTTTATTCCTCCACTCACCAAATCTTGCTTCTTTGCTTGAAGGATTTGAGGAGGTCAGGGCCGATGAACTCCAGGAGGCAACGTTTTCCCAGTTTTGTGCTTTGCCTTTTATGGAATTCAGTCACAGTTCATGTACAGTTACAGTGGTTATAGTTTCAAGCAAAAAAAAAAAATCTTCATGTGATCACAGATTAACTGGAGTTATTGTTAGAAAACATGTGGGCCTACACTTCTTGCCTTAGTTGCTTTTTAAGTCTAGCAAATATCCATTGCAAACATGCATGGTGGATTTTACAGGAATTATTATGACAACAACAAACTTGTGGTCACGTACTTGGTTAATCTGCTCGGCAAGTGATGAGTCACTCGCCTTTCTAGACAGCTTAGGAAATTTACAAATGAGGTCAAAATTTTAATAAATTTGGCTATTCAAGTTCTCAATGAGAGATAGAGGAGACGATTAATACCACTCCAGCACAAAGACTGGAAGAAGAGGAAAACAGCTGTCTTGGTTGTGCCCACAGGAAACCAAATCCACGTACAGACGCCTATATAAGTCACCATTTAATTTAGTTATAGCTCATTTGCTTCAATGGCAACATCACAATGACAACAAGACTCCAGGACCACTTCTTTGGTTACATCAGCCTCGTCTGACATGAAGTGATGCAGTCATACCAAGTTATTTCTGTTGATTTTCATCCTGGAGTCTGGAGGAAGTCAGTCTCTGTGTGTCCTGGTAAGCAACAGCTGAACAATATGAGACCTTCAGAGATACACAATTGGCCAATGGAGTTCTTCTGGAGGTGGGAGAATTAACCAATGAGAAAGCAGGACTGATTGGAGGTGATTTACGTTCCTGACATCTTTAACCAAATTACCCAGCATCCCTTGCGCTGTGATTACTGTGATGCACAGTCTCTGCTTGTGTGTAAAGTGTGTGTGAGTGTGTTATTGCACTTCTCCCAGGGCAGCAGCTGATGCAGTCCTGGAAGATGGATTTGGACACAACAAGTGAGATTCAAAACTAGCAGACAAGAAAAAAGCTGACTCCGGGTGGAGTTTTTTCGTGATGGATTTGTGTGATTACTGCAATCTCTGGAAGTTACCACTGACCTGCAGGCAAGGCTTAGACAACATGTTGGGAGGTTTTATTTAGTAATATCATTGATCGAAAGCCAAGACTGCGCTCAGGACATCCAGAAGAGTTTCCCAGTGTTGCTCTGTATTTGTGAGAATATAACAAGCTTGTGTTTACAGTTCTGAGTGCAAACAAGTTCACACATAATGCCTGTCTTCTAACAATGTGATAAGTATAGATCTCTGTTGTCTGTGATAGAATAATACCATCACCTATGTTGACATGCAGTTGATCAGCCCACTTCCCAAAGACTGAAACACTGGCCTGGGGATTTGAAATGAGTTGGTCAAAGTCTTGATAATATGCAACCAGAAACAATACAGCAGGTGCACTATCAGGGGACTTTTTTTCTTTTTTTTTGTGGTTCACTGAGAGATGTCTCTCTACTCCAACTAGTTTCTATTAGAGCTGAGAGGCTCATCTGACTGGAAGCCTGCATGATCCATCAGTTCATTTCAGCTGCTGCTCTCTCAGCCCTGCTCTTAAAGATAGATAGTGGGAGACTGTCTCATTTCACGCTTGCAGGAGTTAATGCTATTAAACTTGACACACAGATGCACTCAAATGTTCATTCGAACACACAGACACACACCAACAAGATGTAGCTGCTATCTGATGGCCTGAACAACAGCAACCTCAGAGATAAACTGCAGCTCTCCTGTTTCAGTGATACACACTCGTGTTCAGCCTCTAGTTGATAGGGCGGCACCTTTGTGTGTGTGAGTATACATTTGCACCTGCACTGTGATGGATACCGGACCAATCCCTCAGTGATCCCATTACAAGAGTCTGACAAGCAGTGTGTGTGTGTGTGTGTGTGTGTGTGTATGTGTGTGTGTGTGTGTGTGTGTGTGATGGAAAAGATCATCTAAGAACTGTTGTTAGTTAGCAGCATTCTTTATCACGGTGGCATGCTATTATCTGGCAGGAACCTATCATACATCACT
>OOFC01008294.1:1966-26214 GCA_900323345.1 Pseudochromis fuscus
GGTACTCTCTGCTGCTGGGCTGCAGTGGGAGCTGTGGCGGGGCTTGAGGCAGGGCCTGAGCTCTCGAGGGGGGGTAAGGAGTCCTGCTCAGCTGTGCTGCAGGGAGAGCGACATATCAAAGGTAAACTGACCCTCCAGTCACTTCTTATACACATGTCACTTTCAAAGGAGAAATAAGAGGTAATGACAGTGAAGTTAGTGAAAGGCAGCTCACAGAACACAGCAGTGGATTATGCTGTATGTATTTCAAAAGGATGTGTTAGTCCTCAAGTTAAGAAAAAGTTAAATAAATAAATAAAATAAGCGCAGGGCTAAGAATAATGGATTATAAAAATGACTGGGAGTCGACAGCCAAGGTAGCAGCTCTATGAGGCTGTGCTTTCAAATACCATAGAAATTAATCTAACAGTTGCTGAGATATTTCACTGAATGTTAATAAAACAACCTGACTGTTCAGTTTTTGATAGCTGTTGAGATGTTTCAGTCCATACAAAGGTGGTAAGTGTCCTTATGAGTTTTATTGACTGTGTGTAGAGCTGTCTCCTAAACACAAGCATAAATTTGCTCATAAACAATCAGCACTCATTTATGTTTGTACAACTTCGTTCAACTGAGAGGGCTGTCTGATCTGACCTTACAGGAAGTAAGAGGGATTTCTGTGACAGTTCAACCACTCTTACACCTCCCTGTATTTCTCTCCATCTTTTCCACCTGTTTCCTGAGCTGAAGAGAGAACATGATGGGAAAGGGAAGACACAGTGAGAAGACTACAGGCTCTCTCTTGTTAAACTTGCCTTGGTGGGGGCAACTGTTGCCCCGTTGTGCCACCGGGGGGCGCTGATGTGTCGATGTCTTCTACTGGGGAGGTACACACGGGCTTACTGGAGGCGAACTCCATGGCGTACTGGAGGACATCTGCCAGAGGAAACCTCTTGGGGCCTGAGCCGTAACTCAGATATCTGAGAGAAGACAGAGCGAGTGTCACGGAGACGGAGGGAGATGGAGGTGTAGAGGGCACCGAGGCCGACGATGGCAGGGTGCACTCTGAGAGAGTGATTACTCTCTGTGGCTGTCTGCAGAGCTCTATCGACCTTGGCTAAATAAACAGGTTTTGGTGGACAGGGCGTACCTCTCCAGTCGCTGTTGGAGCAGCGTCAGATGCTCTTTCAGCCTCCTGATCTCCTCCCTCTTGATTCTGGTGATCTCCCTGTTCCTGTCCATGTACCTGACGACACAGCAGAGGCTTCAGTGGAAAACATACTCGAGATTCAGTAGATTGGATGACACTCATCAGTGTTTCTGTATCACCTGTCCATGTAGAGCATAGACGGGAACTCAAGCTTGTTGTGGATCTTCTCAGGTCGTCCTAGTGCTTGGTTGAATTCGAATCTTGAGAGTTCAAAGGTCAACACAGGAGGGAGTTCTGTGAACCAGTGCTGAAAGAGAATACATGTTGATATTAATACACAAATGATCACAATATTAGAATAAGTCTGGTGAAGACATTATTTCTGCAGTGAACAAAGTCATATCAAGTTTTCCTGAAAAGTTCTTCTGGCCTCTCATTTGAACTGATCCTCTCTGCCATGGAAGCAAAACATTTGTCAAACATCTAATCTGGATTTCATTAAAAGGATCTTTTTTTAATGAATTATTAGTGTACAGCTAAATTGAATGATTCTGTATAAAATCTCCTGGATTAGACGAATGAATCTTTTCTTTAATCCACTTTATTTAGCTTTTCACCAACAGTACTGTGAAGAAGCTGCAAGGAAACAGAGACACAACAAAGGTACAGAGTCAGAGATGTTTCACTGGTACAGATAGTTTAAATCAGTACAGTGCAAGATATTTAAAACAAAAAAACAAAAACCCATAAACTGTTTCAAAGTGAGGTTCCTACTAATGATCTACTGTCATCAAAGACTCTGTGTGGTCTGAAAAAGATCTGAACCCAAACATGTTTAGTTTACTTTACCGTCAGGAAACAAACCAACACATTTTTCATACGAGTAGCTGGAAACAGCTGGAATTAAAATCATTAAATTAATCATTTTTAAAAAGCCGTTTCATGTTCTGTCAATCAACTTCACTGCAGCGCTAACATCTTGGATCCGAGGAAGGAAGATAAATGTTCAAGTGCTCCATAACCTATATTTATATATAAATAACATCCCTTATTTCACACAGAATAACTCCTCTCGCCGCCCCACTCATACATGTATTGATTCATTCATGTCATCGTGAAGCTCACTATGTGAACATGGTGTTTGGTGATGTACCACAATTTTTCAGAGGTCCTGAACTCTGTCAATATTCAGCTCAAATCAAACATACACACTGATTTCATCACTTTAGCACCTGAATTCTGTGATTGTGCACTTGTGTGTGTGGAGGGGAAACCCTGTGATCCTACATGATGTGAATGGATCTGTCTCCCTCCCTTTCTTGTGTTGATGGCTGGTGCTTTTCCAGAGGGCTGGGTGCCATACCCATCTGTGTAGTGGCCTGGTAATTAGCTGCTTCCAGCTGCTGTGGGACAGTGTAGTCAAGGCCACAGCTAAGCAGAGGTCACACCTAAAATAGCGCAGGTGTCACCAAAGGGCAAAGAGGTCGAGCCTCTGGAGAGGATCCAGAACATAATCTGAAATTATTTAACCTGATTGTCATCTCTGTGCCACTAACAGGTGGAGAACTGTGGGATGTTTTATTGGTGTTGGGCCACAGATCTCATCCAGATTTTATTTTCTGATGCATAAATGTGTTAATTTCAAATTAAAAAAATACTGCACATGGACACTGACATGGTGGTTATTGTCCTATATCTTTATTTATGTAAGCACTTTTTAATACTGGTTTTAGAAGGTGTGATACTAAAGAATTACTGATTTATATACATACATTATAACTATTGGTTAAAAAAATGAAACACATATTAATGGAAATGACAGAGGGGGTTACAGGTCAGGACTTTAAAATCCTCTCTATAATCTTTAGTAGACATCTTGGTAAATTATACCTGAAATGATTCATCCTCAGACAAATGAAGAGTAATGATGAAAGGCCATGAGACTAGAGTAAAACATTTGCTGTAACATGTATATTATTTGATAAAAGCAAATCCTTTTACAGTTTTTACCCAAATCTCCATCTAAACTGCAGCAGGAGTTTAAAGGAAACAGTTGTGATCTCCCGTCTCTTGGCACTGACCTCTTGTCCAGACCTGGCAGAATTCTCTGCCGAGTGCAGCGACTCGATCTCGCCCTCGATCATCGCCGCCTCCAGACACTCGTGGAGGTCCTTGAAGCCGTTCACCTGCAGCGGGTACTGTCCAAACATCTCTGTGTTTTCAAACTTCTTACCTGTGGAATCACACATGAACAACACACAAACACATACACAAGGTTCTCACTATTTTCAAGAAACTGTTTTCCAGGACATTTCCTGTGAAGTGAGACCTGATCAATGAGAACCACCACTTCACAACATCTGAGGGTATTTCTAACAAATCTGAAACTTTCATCTCAGAGAATGGTCAAGTGGTTTTCTGGTCAATTTTTTTTTTTTTTTTACAAAATATGTAAGATATAATAATATATAAAAGTTTCATCTCAGAATATTTTAGATATTTTCTTGTAAATTTGCAACTTTAAATGCACAAAATATTCAAGGTATCTCTAAATGTGTAATGCCATAACAAAAAAATATCATGTTATAATGCACTCAGAAAAAGATGACAAAATTGTCTGAGGACAAACTCAGAGGTTATTGGGATATTTCACTTGTTTTCATAAATTTCCAGAAGTTTTTTAAGGATTGGAAAATAGGCCCAAAAAAATCCAGGTTTTCCAGGATGTGTGAAACCCTGACTCACATTTGATCAGAAGTGGAAAAGAATGAGTATCAATCAAAGGTGTGTCATCACTGTGTGTGAATAAGAAAGAGGGCGACATGACACACATCAGTTCATATATAAAAGTCAACAGTGTGGCGGGTGTTGAAGAATCGGAAAGAGAAGCTGTGATCAGTTCTCTGCTCATTTCCAAGCTGATGTTCACTTGTTCACACTCACTCACTCATCATGACTACTTAACAAGCTGCACAGAGCTCCCTGCACCAACTACTGATGACGACCCCTCCACCACCCAAAACAGACAGGAGGAGGAGAGGAGTTGCTAGCGGACATGCAGATGAGGCATTAAGGTCATTTTATGAGCAGCAGAGTCCACTGGCCGAGCTTCTGGTGGCTCTGGGCCAGTATTGTCATGCATAATAAGCACAATGTCAATCAGCCGTCAAGGTCTTCCACGATCAATGCAACCGCTCTCCTCTTTTACATGGACCACATCTCATTAAGACAAGGTCACCTTTCATTACTAGGGGCAAGGGCTTGCTTGGTTGCTTTCTGGCTGCTGCAATCAGACCATGCTAACATTTTATTTCTCTTTGATTCTCCAGCTACGCCTCCATTCTTCTCTTCACCGGTTGAAATCAAACACCTCGTCTCACCTTCCAGGACGCCCACAGCCAGGAAGCGGCCGTAGAAAAGCTCCACCATGGGGTTCTTTGGCTTCTCGCCCTCCCTGGAAAACAAAAGATACAACACAGCTCTTTATGCTGGGTGTAAATAATAAACTGTTATTTCTCTACTTCAAAGATGCACCATCAAGTACGTGTGCATGTTCATTCTTTCCAGCTCTGGATGTGAACAGCTGAGGTTACCTGTCTTCTTCAGCCTTCATCTGGAAGGCATCCTCCAGCCAGTCCAGCAGCTTGTGGGTGAACTCGCTCACATCCTGCTGTTGAACAAAGCACAGGCGTCATTACAAATAACCGATTACAGAGCAGCCTCCAGGACACGGAGGTCACAGAGTCAAACTAAAGGTTTAACTGCACCTACAAGCAAGAACATCTCAATCAGTCAAATCAGTGTCATGCCTGTCATCTGCTGATATGCACCAACCACGGATGTGAGACGACTCGTCTGAGCGGGGGAGTCTGCAGACGGGTGAACTTCAAAGACAACCTGCATGCCCTGAGGCCACTCTCTCATACACATCAATGCCAACCTGTAATTCAGGTCAATGTCTACCCAACCTGACTAATGCACGGAGGAGAGACATGACTGATGAGCACAGAGGCCAGGAGGATGACCTCAGTTAACCTCTGCACAGACACTGACATCGTGTGAATGCTTATGTTCGGAGAAGAGGTGACCAGCTTTGTCCGTGTGACATGTGACGACAACAGAACAGCAGCTAATTAACAGTCAGTATGATTTTTCTTTTGTAAAGTTCAGAGGGGATGATGTGGGTTTGAGGATTAATAGTCAGTAGGTAACAGAGGTTAAGTGTCTTGGATTCAATAGAGCTGAGTCAGTAGAACAACAATGAAACTGAGCAGTCATGCTCTGGCTGACTGGGCAGGGAACAAAGAGGGGATAAAGAGTATTAAATATTTCCGGTATGTGCAAACAGCAACAAGAAAAAGGGGCTTATTTTCCATAGGACAAAAGAAGAATGAATGATATCAACCCACACAGATGTCTGTACAGAAACACACCACAATCCTCAGGTCTGATGGTGAAACTGTAACAAAAGACCAGTGTAGTGTTTTTTAATTATCTAATTTTGATATTTTCAAATGGTGACGGTACAACTAATTGTTTACAGTTTTGTCTGTTGCCATGACGACTCCAGGATTTCTCTACTGAGGAGTGACTGTAGTGTTGTTACCACTGACTCTGCTGTAAAAGATTTGCAGTCTCTTCCTGATGTAACCAGTAGGAGACTCTAACACATCTCTGAGCTGCTTGAAATAATGCTGAGCTGTGAGTGAACACCAATAACACTAAGTGAGTGTTACAGTGTCGAGCAGGTTATGGTAGAAAGAGGCTTACCTGCTGTGACTCACTGGACTTAAAAGCGTCTTTGAGGATTTCCACAGCTCGTGATGGATCCACGTACTTCCTCTTAGACCCCACCATGAGGGAGAACAGGTTCCTCAGCTCCTGCATGAAGGGCAGGTTCCTGTGCTCCTGGTCACACAAACACAGGCACTGTTATCAAACTGTTTACTAAATCCAACCAATACCTCATGTTCTGTGAGGGAGTGTTTCCTCCTTTACTGATGGTGATTCAATTGATTACGTTGTAAAGAATTCCCATCACATGTTCCAGTGAAGGTCTCGAGGTGAAATCTGTTCAGATTTCCAGATATATTGATGTTGCAGGTTATGCTCCATTAGTAAAGGCAGTGAAGTAGCAATACTGATGATCTGCGGTTAATGCATCTGCCAGTTAAATCACTGTGTGTGCATGACAGCACAACAAGGTGGTGAGCACCAATAAACATGAGCCACATGTAAAAAAAAAAAAAAAAGTTTTGTATAAAATGTTGAGTATTCTTTTTTCATTGAGGTTTGTGCTCTTTCCTTTTCAAATAGTTTGTTGTTTTTGTAGCTTTTCAAATTATTTTCAGAAATATGGATTCATTACATCATCACCAGCGTGCAACATCAGTAAAGTCCTGTGTCCACAACCAGTGGCACTGGAGGTGGAAGAACAACTGATTCTAGCTGTAACTGGCAGCAAAGTCATTGATTTAATTTAGTTATTTTGTGGAGAACTTCTGACAAGACCATGGATTCATTTCTTCACGTTGTTTTGCCTTTTGGCTTTTCACAACACGGTGAAGCAGAAGTGTATGAAGATAATTTTTTACAACCTGGCACCAATAAATGTTTGAGAAAAGTGCTTTGAAAGTGAAGGGCTGGTAGCTCCCAGTGGAAAAACCACTGCCTGTGGCATCACTCAGTTCAGCAAACTGACTTAAAACCATGAATCATTGTCAGTCACAGTAATGACAGATTAGGACTGCTGTGTTTAATTAAGGCTAAAAGTATATACTTTGTTTGTCTTTGTAAGTTACGAAAACGTGTTTCTTCATTTCTAAACTGATCAATGTCGTCACAATGGCCTAATACAGAGCATGTCATAAAAACACACTTGTTTTTCTGCACTGGTGATTCGGGGATGTTGATGTAAAGACTAGAGTCCTAGCTCAGGCAGTCTCACACTGCTAAAGTAAAAGGTCAGTGATTAGACCCGAGGGGACTGAGATGAAGAGATGACTGCCCCAGACCACACTCCTGCAGCAGAGGCTTAGAGCAGATTAGCAGCAGGCTGCTAACCCTGTGGTGAGCACTGTGGAGGGAAAAGATGGGAAAACAAAAACACGCTGAGCAGTGTGCTGCGGTGGCGACTGTGGCTGGACAAATGTGAGAGTCTCCATTTGAAAGAGCTCCAGGATCAATCATACCATGCTCTCTCTGCATGTTCATTTCTGTCCTGCTGGATAAACCCCAAAGCTTCATCAAACATCTCGCCCCAGCTGGCACTCCTTGTAGTTTACTAGCAGTGAGTTAAATGCACTATCAGAGGCAAAATGATAAGCTGCTGTGACCCCAGGGCACCACCGCACAGCTGCTGAATGGTGGCACACGTCTCTAAGAAGGTCAGCGCCTCAGAGCTGAAGTGCTGCCGGCGGTGACAGGCTATAGAGGAGCAGCTATGATATAAACAGCAGACATAAACAGGGCAGACATGAGGTCGTGTGCGCATATGACTGAACTAAAAAAGCCTTCAACAACGTCTCGCACAGACTCTGTTATTGCTGCTTCGTTTTCCTCCGTCGAGGACCTGGGAGGACGGGTCAGGGTCTCACCTTCTGGTTGCGAGGCAGGTCGTGGACTCTGGCTGGTGGTGAGTAGTTGAGCACCAGTCTCTGGAACTCCAGCAAGTTGAACAGAGACTTAAGATTGAGGAGAGATGAGGACACATTGTTAGCACACAGTGAGAAGACAGAAGACTGGCAACATCATAGACTGCAATGGATGAACGGGATGTCACCCATCGGTTTGTGGACTGAAGACTTTGAGGAGTGAGGAGGTGGGTCTGAACCTTGAACCCTAGGACACAGCCCAATGTGTGTGAGACTCAAGTTCAGGGCAGGTCTCACTGGAAACAATATAACCAATGATAAATGACTTCCAGATGGACCAGATCACTGAGAGGAAGAGCTGACTGGATCTAATGACATCAGAATGACTTGTGGATAAAATGTATTGACCAAATATTTCAGGACTGAGGATTTTTAAATTGAAGTTAACTGGAGTTTTTTGGAGCCAGCATCTAGTGGCCATTGGTGGTGATGCACCTTGCTGGCTTAATTTGTGAGACCTGGATGCTTGGTCCATTTATGTACAGTCTATGACCTACATACAGTACATAGCTTAAAGTCAGAGAAAAATCCTGCTTAAATGGACTGATTGTTCTTGTAAACAGGCCCTGCTCAGCAACAAGTAATAACAAGTCCTCACACTGTTTGACAGAGTGGAGTATTCTGCTCTTTAAATCATGGATGCAGTAAGAACCATCATAATGTCCATGTTACAGAAAGGTTCACACTCCAGGATGAATTCTTACAACATGTCTCTCACTCACTAAACATTAAAACTCCCCTTCTGCTAATCACAACCCACTGAAGCCACCGTGTCACATTCTTCTGCTGGTTCATGCAACAGAAATTAAAGCCTGAGGAGACATAGGAAAGTGAGTAAATGAGCAGAAACTCACAGAAATGTTTCTTGACATATACTCCAAACAAGATTTGGGAATATTAGACCTGAGGATGTTGAACTTGTAACACTAAACGCAGCAATAACAGCAGCACTTATTGCTGTAACTTGGGGCCATGATGTTTAATTTCACTCCTGTGTGTTAAGTGAAAATAGATTTGAAGATTTGGATGTTTTCTTTAAATAAAAAAAAAAAAAAAAGAAAGTTGTTTACTCGTGTTGTTGTAAGTGCTGCTGGATCCGGTCCAGGCAGTGCCTTCAGGGGGTAACCTTACACACACACACACACACACACACACACAGGGGCCAGGCACCATGTGATGGTGTATCCAGTGTTCATGAGGCATATTTCAGCTCAGGTCACTTTGTGCCACAGACTTCCCAGCATACAGGAGACGGAGGCTTTGTGACAGCCTGGAGAAGAATTTTCCAGCACAAAGATGTTTACATGACTCTCCTGCCCACTACTACTGCAGCAGATTAAATCACTGATCTCTGCATCATTACATTACTTGGAGCCAAACACACAGGCTTTAAGGAATGCAACATTCAAGACCACAGTGAATACTTAAGAGCAGCATACTGGTGAAGAGCCAAGCTGACAAACAAAACCAAATTTATATCACAAGCAGAAGAAAGCTGAGAGAAAATACTTAATTTTAGACCATCGCTGTGTGTGTGTGTGTGTGTGTGTGTGTGTGTGTGTGTGTGTGTGTGTGTGTGTGCCCACCTGTATGACAGCACTGAACCAGCAGGTATTGCCAACATTTTTCAGACCCACGGGGCAGTTGTCTATCCTCTTCCTGTCATGTGGGTTGGGTGAATCGCTCCATACTTCTGTGTGGGTTCGCTTCAGACTCGCCTTGTTCTCCGCTATGCTGGCCTCCAAAACCCTGTGAAGGCACAACACCAAAAAATCCAAATGAAGACAGAAAATATGTTGTAGCTCTGTCAGACCTGCCTTTTTGTACAAATGAACTTCTTAAGATGAGAGTTTTCCTTTTAAATGTTTCATTTCATTTGAGAGTGTGCAGATTATTTCCTTGGATCTGTCACCGGTTCAACTGTTGCAGATTATCTACACTGTATCTTCTAAAGTCCTATGTTCAAACCTCTTTTACTCAGTGTTTCATCTTTTGTCAAACAACAAAGTCACACAGTAAACCCAGACTGAAATATGGTTCAATAACATAGAACACAGCCAATCTTATCTGGACGGCACTTCACTTCAGTCAGACTGGGGTTTAATTAAACTGGCACACTGTGGCTCCTTGGTCTCTGTCAGGTTAGACTCTAGTGGATATTAGCAGTTGTAATTTAAAATGTTTTATGCTTTTATTCTCACCTATAGGGACATAGTAAAATATTCAAATTGATTATGTAGCTGGGGATCATCAGTCATGCTCTGGATGATGAACAAAATGAAAAATAAGATGGTTTTGAAGTTATAAATGTGGCCCTGCTTAGATTTTTGAACCTCAATCTAATCTGGAAATGTCTCAAATATTTCATAGAGAGTGTTGTTTTACACAGATTACTTTCCTCTTTGATAGACCTGACACATGCTGTTAGACATGCAGCTATGTGGTTTGACCTACTTCTATTTATTATTACAGGGATCACGTGTTGTCACCATTGCACAACACAGGTGTGTGAAAAATATTTTCTTCACACCCCGGGCAGAGATGGAGATCATGCAGGTGAAGTGAACCATCGTTGCCCACCTGCTGATGGCCTGCTCCTCATCAGTGATGCCTGTCTCCCTGAACGCCCGGTTGGACTCCTCCAGGCTGAGGGCGATGGCCCTCTGCAGGTCATCTTTATCGTCCCCAGTCAGATCGATCACGTCTGCATCAACAACACACACAAACACACACAGGTGGTAATTTAGTTCCGATGAGACCAATTTCACCGTCATGGTTTCATGCACTTGTTTTTATATGTATTCACTTCAAATACAGAAAAGTAATGCAGTCTGACAGTCTCAGACAGTCTGTTCTAAAACTCAGTTTCTTTTTTCTGTTGCTCCTGTCTGTGATGCCTGTCAAACTTGTGTGCCAACAGTCTGATGCTCACTTGTGTCCGCCTGACTGCCCACACTGATGTATCTGTCGCTGGCCACCTGGGACGTCTGGTAGTAGGTCGTCTCATCTTGCTGAGGAACCTTGGCGTTCTTCTCTGTCAGAAAGGCCACAGCCTCAGCCAGGTCTCCATTGCTCACCTGCAGCAACAATAAGTTGATGTTAGAGTCAGGGCACAGGATAATTAAAGTAGTAACTGACGAAGACAACATGAACCACATTCTAATATAAAAGTGTGTCCCTGTAAATACGTGTTACAGATATTAGGGCATCTTGTGATGTACCTGCAGGGCCTGCTGAAGCAGCTGGACGTCTGTGGTGCCTGTGACCTCCCTCAACTGGTTTAGTAGTGTCTGCTGGTGCTGTGGATGGGGGGGAAAGATGAAGGACAGTCAGAGCACAATCTGGTGAAAGACAAGGAAGTCATTCACTACAGGTTCCTAAAGAAAAAGAAAAACACAGACCTCAAATGTGAGGGTAAGAAAAGTTTCTTTTAGGTCTCTCACACACCTGTAGAGTGCAGCTGGACACATCGCAAAAAGTTAAATCTCTCTATTTAAAGCCACAGGGCAACATTCAATCTATTCTTTAGCTTTTCAGACAGTTTAAAACCCACTGTAAGTTAGTGCAGGTAACCAGCCTGTATGGACGCTGCTCTTCACAACTATACACATGGAAACAGTGTCATGGGAGCTGCAGACACTGCTGATCAATCTGCAACTGCCTGGTATCTGTATTCATCATTAAAAAAAAGCATCCAAAGATTTACTGACAGGAGGATTTGATGTTTTTCTTAGTCAGCTGGACTGTCCAGTTAAACAAGCAAAATGACATCAGGCATGTTTTAGCATCTTTACATAGTCAATTAATAATAAAAATAAAATCAGCAGATTAACTGACAACAAAAACAACCACTAGTTGAAACCCAGTTGTTAGAAATGCACCAACAAATACTGAACCAACTCTGCACACTAATATATTCTTGATTGATTCAAAATCCCAACCGTGTTTAACTGAACATTGATTAACCAATAAAATCCTTCACCATCTCAAAGTCACATTGCACAGAACATTTGGCTGCATGTGGATCAACAGCATCCAGAGGAAACAGCTTCACCCTGCCGAGGCTGAAGACTCCGGGAACTTTCCAGCATCAAGCATCATTAGAAACTGCATCCAACGTAACTGCTGCTCAGAAATCAGTGTTAAAAATCAATGTTAGATATCTAACATATACTTAACTGGAAGGCCCCTGTCACTTCTCATCTCTATTAATGAGTTCACCGAAGTCTGATGAGCCACTGATGTCATACCCAGCTGGACTGCACGGCCTTACCACACACACTTAACCTGCAACGCCACTGCTTGAATAAATGTGCTATAAATAAGGGGGAGTGCACTTAGTGTCAGGGTCCGGGGCAGAAGTGTTACGTCTGGAGAGAGAGAGGACACACTGCGTCTGTCACAGGTGCAGCGGGCAACAGACAAGAAAATCAGGTTAAAGGGGTCTTCATGGTTTAGGACTCATTACTGTGGATTATTCTCACACACAGAGGCTGGTTACACAACACACATCCATGGCAACACTGTACACAATCTATGTCATCGACGTTTCTAAAGACTTTTAATGCAGCTTCTGCACAAACAGTGAGGAACAAGACTCATGCCTGGGAGCGCTGCATGTCACAAAGCAGCAGCAGCAGCAGACAAATAACACAGGCTTTCATGGAGCATGTGTTTTGTGCTGCATTGTGCACTGAATTTCTGATGAAGGCAAAACAATCTGAACCTGCACCTTAATTGAACATCAATTCACCACCACGACTGAACTCTCACAAACACGCTCCATAATACACACAAGTGTAAACATGGCTCACAGTGAGAAATGGATGAGATAATACACTTCTCATTGACAACTGAAAAGGAGCAGAGTCTGTAGTCACACAGCAAGAGATATAAGAATGTGAATGATGTTTAAAAAGAGCATTTCCTGAGCATAATGACATCACACAAGCTGACCACAAAGTTGTCTAAATTTAGTTTCAGGGAGGCGAACCTCTCATTTCAGAAGACTTTATTTAAAGACGGATGAATGTTGATCGGGAGGTATGTGTCAGCCGTTCGCTCTCACCCATGCAACCAAAACATTGGATTTTCAGATTATTATGTGTCTTGGAAATTCTAGCATCAAAATGAATCCAGTTAGAATGTAATGAGTTACAATATCAACAATATTTACTATTACACCAGAAATTATTCAATCTTTGAGGGCACAAATGATTCTTTAATCTACGTGTTTCAGGTAGTAAAGTAGTGAATGAAGAGTTCAAATCAGAGGTATCACCATTCATTCATTCATCTTCTGTATGGTCCACTTTACCCAGTTGGGTGGTGAGGGTCTGCTGGAGTCTATCCCAGCTGACAACAGGTGAGAGGCAGGGTCCAGCAGTCTGTCACAGGGCTAACACACAAAGACGAACAACTACTCATATCTCTGGTCAATTTAAACTCATCAATTCACCTGACAGGCATGTGTTTGGACTGTGGGAGGAAACTGGAGAAATCCCACCATGCACAGGGAGAACATGCAGACTCCACACAGCCCGGTCCGAGCCCAGATTGAAATAGTGGCATCACAATCAAATTATCATCAGACAAATGAAGCACTAGGTAAACTTTCACCATCAACGGTGAACTGGCAGCTTGGTGAAGGACACCAGAGCTGCTGTATTCTCCTCCAGCTCCGAGGAGGCTGCTCTGTACCGGGTTTGAAACTCCTACTCTGCTGCCGGCTACATCCTTTTCTGTCTGCTTCGCTTAACCCCTGAAGGCAAATGTTTTCACACAGTCACTGCTGAGAGTGAAAAGAAAGTTAACGCCTCAGAGCAACAGCATGGAAATCAAACCCAATTTGTCTGCAGCAGTTTACAAGACAAGCATACGCAACTCAGCAGTGAGCTTAATGCTCAATTAACAACTTAGCTCATAGCAACAGTAAACAACAATAAGGAGCTGTCTTCTACCAGCTTTAAAGAAGAAGTGGTGGTATGATGCGTAACTACGGAGAATGACAAATATGACTGTGGACGCTTGACAACGAGGGCTAAATTACAAGAAGCACTGTGTCTAAAATAGAAGTCTGAGTCACAAAATGTTCATACGTGGGCTCGTTTACAAATTTAAATGCACTTCTTCAAACATTTATGAACAGCACATTACCACTGAACAACACACAAGCATCTATTACAGCAGGGTACGATGGGAGAAAGTTGTAATACTAACGCAGCCAGAGCACTGGTGCACATGTTTAAACTAGTAAAGGACGGTCTGGCCAAAAGATCACATGACTATCTTTTGGAGAAGATTCACAATCCACAATCTCAAATGTTATTTTTGTCACCGTTCCACAGTAAAGACCATTTAGCATTCATGTGCTACTTTGTTATGAACTTATTCCAAACTGAGAAACAACACAAATACACAGCGACTGCCTAAACAGCACAGATACATTTGAAGCAGTCAGACCACAGAAGAACAACAAATAACAAGCTAAAGTGCATTACTTTAACTTTTCATCTTCAATCTTTTCCAAATAGAAGTTTACAGCATCCATCACTTCCTTCCAGCGGTTACTGTCTTGCTCATACTCAGTTGTCTCATAATTGTGTCACAACCGATTTACGTTTTTTTTCCAGCTAATGTGGAGTGGAAAAGTTTGAACAGCATTTTATTTATTTATTCCATGATGCAATCTGTAGGATTCCTCTGACCAGCAGCTCATATGTCAAGTTAAGATCGTCCACGACATTAGGTCATCAGATCACCCTCCCTCCGTTTTAACTCCTGGAGACAAGTCAACATGTCTTCTGATTTTTTTTAATACACTATAAAAAATACTATGTTGCCCCATTCTCTGCACTTGATTTATTGAGTCTGTCCATCTCAGGAGTTCATCATCCTGAGGATTCTTCCAGCCAAAATCTGGTTAAATGTGTATTTTTTTAGCTTATGTGAATCAATGGTACAGTCAGCAAACTCCTGTGAAGCAAATACCTGATTTATAATGTTGGGCTATACATTGACTTAACCTGATAATGTGTTTTGATCAGTGTCACAGAGAGTGATGGATGCAGGTTTGCTTGCATGGGAGCATGGCAGGGTCAGTGAAGTGTGAGGGAAATTACAACTGTGACAGATTTGGGCCAAGTCAACTACAAGAGCAGTTACTCACTCACTCACTCATACACACACACACACACACACACACACACACACACACACACACACAGATAGATCTCATCTCCATGTGATATGTCTGGAATGGCTGTTGGTCACACTGGTCATCAGCCTTTAAGTGGCAGCTTGTGAATAACACCAGAGAATTCTGTGCATGGCACAGGGAGCGATTCAGAGGCTCGACACAAGGTTACAGACATTCGCTGTAAATCTGCTACCAGGTCCTGACTGCTCTCTCGTAAGTTTTAAACAAACAAAAAAAACAACACATGACGTCTTCTCACTACCTACAGATCAGTACATGAAAACCAGCACCACACCCTGCACTTATGACTGACACTCTAATGGTGGAGCACAACTGACAATAACAAAATCCCAGAACGTACTCATCTACTGTCAAAACAAACCTGACCTGAGAAGCTTTAGTTAGTCATAGGTTTTCCATCCTCATGCACTAAAAACACATTGGACATTTTCAGTTTATATCAACTTGTTGTTGTTGTTTGTGGTTTAAAATTAGCTCCTGTAAAAGGTCACACTGCATAATGAGGTTTGTGTTACACTCCTACTTTTAAGTCTGAGTCATCTATAGAAGCCAGAGTATTTATTTGTGCCTATGCCTGCCAGGAGGCCCTCACATTGCAAGTGAACCATGTTAGACTGAGTGTAACACACCAGGCTCATACTGCACAACAGAGGGACTGAAATGCATCACTGTGATTACATAACACATGCACAAAAAATATATTGTTTCTTTTCATTTGGACTAGCGGAGCAAACATCTAACCTACGTTTTAGCAACATCAGTCAAGTGGTTACGTAACTAACCAGAGCTATGCAACGCTGGCCGTGTTGGCCACAGAGTAATCCAACAACCATGGAGCCTACAGCAACCGAGGCGACCCTTAATGCCCTTTGGTAAAACGAGAGCGTGATCACATGTAACATAATAACGTGGCTCCTCGGTTATGAACCATCACACGCTTGGCTCAGTCCCCGCCGGGGATGCATCACGGCTCGGTTGGGTTTCCACCTTCGCTGCTGGCCATGCTTTGTAAACAAAGATATCAGATATGTGATGAGTAACCTGGGAAACATTTAAGTAACCACTTCTTTCAAACTCACCATCATCTGTATGATCAGAGTTAAACATGATGAAGATTTACTTAGTGCGAAGTTACGCTAACGTTAAATCTGTCACTGTCACTTGGCTGTTTATTTCAGTTGACGACACAGTTAGCCCGGGATGCTACCATCACACAGCAAAGCATCATATTAACACGTATAAACGTGTAATGATCTTTACCCACTGAGCACACAGGCACACAAATACACACACACAAACACAGAGAGAGAGGTTTAACTTCACTTTACCTGGAACCGTTAGCTAACGTGAGCTAGCAAGCAGCTAGCATAATATTAGATAACGCTCGGAGCGAGGATAACGCTGGGCCTAGCTTATTTACACTGACTCGCGATTTACAAACTTCTCCTTGCGAACCGGCTGCACCACAACTCCACTAAACAACAACTCGAGGTTAACCCAGATAACCAGGGAGCTAACAGTCGGACTCTGGGACTCCTCTGAGCCATAAAACTATGTAGCTGTGCAGTTATGCTACAGTTAGCTAGCCACCAAGTTGTCTGCTGGTAGCTTACCTTCTGAGAGTGCTGCTGGAGGACATTCTGCTCCACGGTCATGGCCGGTTCACAGAGAAACGTCTTTAAAATCAAACCAGGAGGAGCAAAACGCACCGGGTACTGTTCACCTAAGCGAGTTCAAACAAGATGCTACGACGTCCCCTCCTCAATCAGCGACATCACGGGCGCCATGGCAGAGTGACTAGCAAGTCGTCAGCAGGCATGAAAACATTGCTCTTTCCTGGCAGAGAGCGGGGATCGATTACTCATGTCTGTCTGAACTGCAATACGTCACGGATCTGGCTCCTGGAGAAAATAATAAAATATAGGAATAAAAACGTTTTGGCCTGATATTTGGTATTTAGTTTTGATTATATGTTCTTGACATTTAATGTAGAACCCATTTAGTACCATCAGTAATCCTAATGTCTAGGTCAGTGGTTCCCAACCTTTTCCTACTCAGGGCCCACTTTTAAGTCTCAAAAATTTTCAAAAATACAGAGGCCATATAATGTGTTCATATAATGTATAATGTGTACATTCAACATTAAAATACTGAGTGAAAACAAGCAAGTGTTGGATAAAAACAAACAGAAAAATCAACGTTATCTAACAGTGATTCCCAACCTAAGGTGTTGCAAGTGGGCTGTCAAAGCATTTCCAAAATAGTAATTATATAAAAATAAAAATACCACAATGATGTTTTAAATGTTAAAACTCAGTTGAGCTGCAGGTCCTTGAAAACTGTTATACTGAAGGTGTTGCAACATGTTGCAGGTGTTCAATTTTCAATAAAAAAAAGCGCTCTGAGAACACAGTATATGGACTCTGTATTTGATGGGGTCGGAGGTGGGCCGTGAAAATTTTTGAGACTTAAAAGTGGCCCTGAGTTGGAAATGGTCGGGAACCATGGTTATAGATGAAAACAAAATTCTGTGTAAATACAAAAAAAGTTGAGTGAAATAACAAAATTTGGGGTTAAAACAACAACATGTTGGATAAAAACAATACAATTTTGGCTAAAAACAACAAAATATTTAGTAAAAACAATAAAATGTAGGGTTTAAACAATTAGATGTTGGGTAAAAACAATAAGATGTGCAATAAACACAATAAAATGTTGGGTAAAAACAACCCATCTACATTAAATTAACATGTCAGTCCAGTATTGACCCAGTTGTGGGTTAAAACAATCCAACATTTCTTAGTGTGTATGCACATAAACAGACACTCACATATCCAGATTTGAGGAATGTAGAGATTTTGTTCAGAAGTATATGTCAAACTTAACCCAGTGATTATAGTTTTATTTTTTCCCTCCACACCTCACCTTAACTGTGACTATATCCTATGCAGTGAAGAGTTTGACACAGACACACACCAGCTTCATACCCTCCCTGCTGACACCTTCACCTCTTGCTTGTTGTGGTTGTTTTGTCTGTTCTCTAGCAGGTGGAATACAGCTGTAGTTAAAATGATAAAATGAGGTTTATTGAGTTTTGATGTGTTTTGCTGTACGTGAACCCACAGAATGCTCCTGTGTACATCTGCACTCCACATACGAAATCCTCAGTGATTGGCAGCTGTACATGTCTATGTCATAACACAAGCTGCATTGTGTCTGACAGATGAAGAGGTGCTTTGGGTCGTGAGTTTTTTCCATGTTCTCCTCATCACTGTGACACGGGTTCAGTTTTGCTTTCATCTGCCCATAGCTTGTTACCCACAACTCTGCCAGTTTGTTTGTGGATGTTTTGTGATCTGCAGTTGTTCAGGGGTTTGTATGTAATGGTGCATCTTCTGTGGTGCTGATCAGGAAGTGATCGTTGTCAAGGGAACCAGTTTTCCTACATCCTTAAGCACATTCTTTACTTGCTCCGCAGCCATGAAGGGTTTTTCTTCACTGAAAGGTATTTCTGACTTCCTGTTCCTCCACATGATTTCTAAGTTTGCCTATGCACATTTGCTTTTATTTGGATTAAGCAGACACTTTCATATCTGTCCATGTGGTTTCACCGGCACAGTCCCTTCTTCACTCGTCTGACTGACAGACAACTCTGCCCTTTATCACACCAACATGAAATACCTCTCATCTCCAGTGAGAAGCCAGTAACCATTTGGCCTCCAGGAGGTGCTATAACAACAGCACAAAACCTTCATAATTATATAACAGTGAAACCTCCACACCCCTTATGTTGAACAGATTTATATTTTAATCAGTTTGGTTTACTTTGGGATTCTTGGGGAACAGAAAAGAGATTATTTCCACATAGAGATGATAAAGATGGAAAACGTTATTTTAAAGTGAATTCACTCAAATTTTAATTCTCATTGTTAAATATGACTGAACAAGGATCTCACTACTACTAGTTTAACATGTTATTTTCAGAGTGTGTGAACCTGGAGTCATCACCTCTGTCCTGTTACATGTCTGACAGGGTAGCATCAGCACAGGACAGTCATTATCTGAACAACACGGTGTTTGTCATTTGTGGAAAAAGACACTGAATCCACGTGTCCAAATTCTGGCCTAATTACTCAGACATAGATAATAACACCAACATCCAAACACTGGGCATTCAGATCTGTCAGCTGTTATTAATTCAGTGCAAGATGGAAGAGAACAGTCCTCTCTCACAGAACTGGGTCATCCTTTAGATGTTCAGGAATAGCATTGTTGTAATAGTTATAACTGAAGCCGTCAGCGTGCTTTGTTAACATGAACTGTGTCATCTAACTAGTACATATAAATATTAATGGGACTAGTCGGAACTTTATGGTGACACTGGGAGAAGGATTTAGCATCGACAGCGCGGCTGTAAGTAGGATTTCATTCAGTGTTAATAAAATCATGCTGAATGTAATTTGATTTTATATGCATGAACGTACAGTGCTGTATAACAGTATCAATATATTATTTTGTCATAGCCTCGAGGCCTCACTGTGCAGTGCACCCTGTTGTTCAGCTCTCCTTCCAGCAGATGGCAACATCCTCCTGTGGTCCAGCAGCTTGCATAATAGCAGAGCCACACAGCAGCAGCAGCAGCAGCAGCAGCAGCAGGAATGTGGAAAAGAAAATGAATCATGAAAATGACTCCACTTGGTAAATCAAGTAGCATTATAAATCACAAAGTCTATTTTCAATTTTCAGCACTGTGCCTTAATTAATATTTTATACTTCTGTGTGCAGCATGCTGAAATATTGACTGACCACCGGAGTGTGTGAAGGTTACCCTAAACACCCACCACAGCCTCTGAAAGCAGCCTTCTGGTCTCAGCAGACACATCACACAGTTTGACCTCGAGGCATGAGGTGGAGCTATCAGTCAGAGAATCTGGGAAGCTGTCAGGAAACCAATCAGAAAATAAGTTGATGAATCAATTGGCAAAGTCAAACAGTAGCCGCTGCAGTCTGAATAGATCCTGGGCTGACAGGCTGATATAAAGAGCTCAGACTTGTTTGTTGAAGATCAAAACGGATCCTGAAAGTGAGCCCGAGGGCTGTATGATAATAGCTTCACTCACACCTGGAGGAGAAAAATCCTGCTTCAGTTATCCAACACAAATACCACAGATGTATATCACAACTGTTCTTTAATGGAAAGATTAAAAAAAAATTAGTGATAATAAAAATAATTTGAAAATCTATTACTATTAAATTCATTAGAAGAACTGTTTTAAACATTTCATGTAGAATTCATGAATAAAGGAATTTCAGTTCTCAATATTACAAAAAAATAACTACTACAAATTGTCACATGGATGCAAGTGGATACCTTTCAAAGTCACATTAAGGAGGTGAAGACATCTAATTAGACACACTGTGTAAATTGTAATTCAAATTTAGTTGCATTTGAAATGTACTGAAGATTCAAAGTGGTACATTTTAAGCCTTTATCCTGCACTCTGAACAAAACAGCCAGAGTATGATGTAACTGACTGTGTCTTTGTAGCACAATGTCTTATTTAAAATATTTAACTTAATGCATTAATGAGGATCTGTAAATGCTTCAGCTCTTAGTGGGATTGTTATTGTATTCGTGTAATGCATGCGTGTGATGGGCATCAGCTCCCCGGGATCCCGAAAACAAATGAGCAGGAGTTGAAAATAAAGCGATTTTTTATAAAAATAGTTTTGAGCCGTGGCCATCCTCCCCACAATTCTCATCTTTAAGCGAGTGACACCAACCACGGCGCCTCGTCTGCAGCTAAAATAAGACCCTTTGCAAACGGACCAGGTTGAGCTGGCTCCAAGCAGCCTCTCTGTATACACATTATATTGCAACAGTGTTTTGGAAACAAACTCTTGTATTACTTCCATGGTTATCTCCCATGTGCTGCCCTCTTCAGCCTGTTTGTGGACCTGCCAGGTTTTACTCACTGTCCATGTTTTACTCTGGGGGGTTTCAGGCACAGGCCAGGCTCCAAGGCTGCAGATGGATACTGTAGAGCTACTGTCACAAAGTGTATAGATATATATATATATTTATATATGTATATTATTCTATTTATTAATGAAGGGATTTAGCCAGCTACATGTCCCAGAATTGAGCTGACAAAGCATCAAATCCAATATTATCCACCAGCTCCAGAACAGGACATTGTGCTGGTCACTATATGAAATTGAGCTGTGATAATTTTTATGAGTGTAGTCTATCACATAATTGCTTTAAGTCCAAATGAGTTGGCACAGTCAGTATAAAATTTTATATAACTGTGAGGAGTTCTCCAAGCATACTGAAACCCATTATCTTTCACAATTTTTTAAAGGCAAAGAGAGCACGGCTGCTTAATTGGTATATCTCAACACTGGTTATTCAATTAAACAGAATTAAAATGACATATTCTCTAATACGGGGCTAATTTACAAACTGGAAACAAAAATACACTGGATTGTGACCCTTGTGTGTGTAGAAGCTGCACTGGAAAGTGGCCGGTCAATCAATAAATCAATCAAATCCAGTCCCTGTGCAGAAAATGTGTAATAGTAAATATTATTTTCAACATGGCTGACTTATAGTTTCCCAACAGGATATTTATCTGTCATAAAATATGAAACCATAAAAACCGATGGGTCATCTGAAAGCATTTTTCTTCAGACTAAAGCGCGGGACCATATATGAGGTCTTCAAATAAGCCAGATAAGACTGTGTGTGAGGGGAAATTACAGTGTCACATAGAGATTTTAGCAGCTGATTGTCATATTAAACATCAAATACAGATGCAAGGGTCTATCACAGATGCTAAGACGTGATACAGAAGATATGAACACAAGGCACCTGCAGGCAGCACAGTCAGAGAACACATGTCGGTGTAGGATTAATACACAATCATTTCATTTACAACAACACTGATTGTGTCCTTTGCCTTTTTTGTTTTGCTTTTTATTTTACCTTGGAGTGCTATACGAGCATTGATTTTATGACAGTGTAAAGAATGAAGTAGTTAAACCCTGTCGTGACTCGATTTAGGGCATCCTGACAAGATCATTGTTTTTGATAATTTCAGCCATTTTCTGGGTTTCTATCCCGCATCATGCTGAACATTCACCACCTCCCACTTGTCAGTAATAAACTACATTTCAAATTGAATTGGATTTTTTAAAGCTATGTTAAAGCAGTCTGTATTGTGTGTATTTTTTTTACCATATTGCTGAAAAGAAAGGGGAAAAACACCTTTATGGGAACAGAATTACATTTTGTATTATGTTCTTTGTGTACTTGATAAATGTATTATTCATCATATTCATTCATAATGTCATCATGTGTATTTTGAAGGGTTCTGTGATGCAGAAAAGTCTTATTTTTAAAGAAATTAAAATTAATACAGTGTGTAATATTTAGAGGAATATATCTGCAGAAATTGAAAATAGTGTTAATAACATTTTCATTCATTAATAATGGTGTTGGCGTCACCATATTACTGCCGTCGCCCAGAATAATAAAAAGTAATGGATGTGTGACATCACCTGTTGGTTTGTGGACTCGTATTTTGAAATCAGGAGTTTGGTATTTGAACGCTGCCATACTGGTTGTTTGGAGCCAGAAGTAACCATATTTGGATATGAAGGGAGGAGTGAGGAGGCGGGTCTGACCCTTGAACCTGAGACCAGGACTGAACTGGAGTTCAGGGCTGTTCTCATTGGAGATCAGAGCTGTCAGTCACACTAACCACGCCTCTAAAGAAGCCTAATATCTCCTTAATGATAAATGATTTTCAGATGGACCAGATCACTGAGAAGAGGAACTGACTTCATCTAATGACATCAGAATGACTTGTGGGAAAAAATGTATTGACTGAAAATTTCAGGATTAAAACGATGATTTTTAAATTGAAGTCAATTGGAGCCAGAGTTTTTTGAAGCCAGCATCTAGTGGATGTTGGAAGTATTGCACTTTTTTGCTCATTGTCCTCATTTTTCAGCCCCATTAACTTCGTCCATTTCTACAAACCGTCTATGCCCAGAACACACAAACCAACCCTGGCTTTAAAGACGGCTTTTGACATTTCAACACTGAAGTGGCAGCTTGATGTTGGTGCTGCTGCAACATTCACCAACTACCGTAACATGGAAACAGAAGAAGAAGAAGAAGAAGAAGAAGAAGAAGAAGAAGAAGAAGAGCAGTGGCTGTAAAACAGACAACAACAAAGTAGAGGAACCAGTGGTGCCTGCTAACAGTTGGTAAATGGAGGATCACACTTATTATTCAACAAAAGACAACAACAGAGTGTAAATCACCACTGTCTGTCTCAGTTTCACTTTGCATCATCATGTTGTTGCATCTTTGACGAAGACAAAAAACAAAGTAACATTGGTGTTGTCTTCCCCAGATGGAAATTGCTGATAAGGATCAAATGTTTTCAGATGGTGTTTCAGCCTATAAATACTTTACTGTGAACTTTCTGAGGTTGTGTTCTGCTCTCTTTCAATGTGAGGGTCTTTCTCCATGATTACACACAGTCACACATACACACAAACACACACAGGAACACACACGCCTGTGTCTGTGAAAAGGGAAACAGCAGCCAATCACAGTCCTCTGTGGGTGTGGTGTGTCTGGCAAGAGGTGAAGGTTGTGTGGAGTGTGGAGGCTGTATTCTGGTGTGATGGTTGTGTAGAGGTTGTGTAGAGGTTGAGTAGAGATTGGGTAGAGGTTGGGTAGAGGTTGTGTAGAAGTTGTGTAGAGGTTGAGTGGAGGTTGTGTAGAGGTTGTGCAGAGGTTGTGTAGAAGTTGTGTAGAGGTTGAGTGGAGGTTGTATACAGGTTGAGTGGAGGTTGTGTAGAGGTTGTGTTGAAGTTGTGTAGATGTTGAGTGGAGGTTGTGTAGAGGTTGTGTGGAGGGTGTGTTGAGGTTGTGTAGAAGTTGTGTAGAGGTTGAGTGGAGGTTGTGTAGAGGTTGGGTAGAGGTTGTGTAGAGGTTGTGTAGAGGTTGAGTGGAGGTTGTGTAGAAGTTGAGTGGAGGTTGTGTAGAGGTTGTATACAGGTTGAGTGGAGGTTGTGTGGAGGTTGAGTGGAGGTTGGGTAGAGGTTGTGTAGAGGTTGAGTGGAGGTTGTGTGGAGGTTGGGTAGAGGTTGTGTAGAGGTTGAGTGGAGGTTGAGTGGAGGTTGGGTAGAGGTTGAGTGGAGGTTGTGTGGAGGTTGTGCAGAGGTT
>OOFC01008302.1:2238-46079 GCA_900323345.1 Pseudochromis fuscus
CTGGCGGGGTCGTCCTGTGGGTGGGGACTGCGTCCAGGGGAGGGGTCACGGAAAGCAGAGAGGAAAGGGTCCGCCGATCGGCCTCGTGTTTGTGTCTGTTCTTTACTCTGTGGCACGGGAGGCCAAGCTGCCCAGCCCACCGGCTCAGGGGAGGGTCCGAGGGGCTGATGGGAAGGCGAGTCCAGCCCAGAGTCCTCGACGTTCTCCGGAGAGGAGGAGTCTGACGAGAAGGCAGCATCTGACACAAAACAATTATCAGGAAGTCAGTGCGGTGCAGGAAATCAGGTTAATTAAGTTTCAAACACAGAAAGTGAGAGAAAGATCGTCTTCACTGATGTCAATAAAGTTTCAGGACAAAAAATAAAAACATAGTATGTATGTTTTGGCCAGAAATGACATGTAATGTATCTTTTGGATACTCTTTGTGAAAAAGTGGTGGTTGCATTACATCTGAGGGTGAAATATTTGCATCTCCACTGTTCTCTTTGAACGGCGCGAATCTTATTAGGTCTTATTGACAATCTCTTTAAGCACAGCTACAATCTACATCACTTTGTCTCCTGGTTTGTGACCACACTGTTAAAATTCCTATCTTTAAACATCTCACATCACAATTTGTAGATTTCTTTACAGAGCCCACGTCTTTGACTCATCACCAGGAGGCTCAGAGTGAAGAAATTGGTTCTGAGATCTCTGATGAGCTTTGGGATGAAGGGATGAAGAGGATCAAAGGCTGTCCCATTAATTCTTCAGCAACTACAGCATCGCATTTAAAACAAAAAAAAAGGACTTAATAGCATCTTCCCAACAGCTTCACCTATTTTTACAAACAGATGCAGGTCCTCATGTTTTCTGAGTTTGTTCTAATGTTCAAAAAATTCAGACAAAAATATTTGCCACCATCAGTAGAGGAGTAGATTCTTTCATTAAAAATAATCTTACATTTGTCTCCTTTCTTACATAGCTACAGGTTCATTTTCTCACTGAAGTCCCTCTAAACCATAGTCCTCTCCTTGTCCAGCTGCTGCAGTCCACATGAGCAAAGATCTGAGTATTAAAATGTTAATCTCTTTATCTTATTAGCCTTCTATTAATACAGCGGACTGAAAGCAGTAGGCTTAATGTTAATGTTAAATTAATTATGTCCAAGCACATGGCTATGAGAACTCTGTGAGCACTGGGTCTGGCCTCTCGCGACCTTTTTGTTGTATGTATGCAGACAAAAAAAACACTATTACAAACAAAACAAATAAATAATCAGCTATATTTTCAATCATAGTTAATATTGTCCAAAAATAAGTCTTCACAAAAACAGGTGTTGGAATATTAGTAATCATCTTATCATTAGGGTTGTTTTATATTTGTGACAATACATTAATATAATATGATAATATTTACAGAAAAAAAGTACAAAATTAAATCACAAACTATTTTTTAAAAACACTTCTCTTACATTCAGAGGCACCAAACGTCTCTCTCTGCTCTCTGAGTTGTTCTCGACTGTCAAAGCTTTTGGATTTGAAGGCTGATTCCAGCGGTGGTCCAAACAGGCTGTCTGAACCAGACGCCGTCGAACTCAACCTGAAGGAGGAGAGGAGGAGGAGGGGAGAGACGATAGAGTCATGATATAAGGGAAAGTGAGGACAGACGTGTGGGTGTAAGTGAGAGGAGACAAAAAGAGCAGGAAAGGGAAAAACACAGCATGACCAACTGTGTTTTTCTTCTAGTGACTGTAAAGACAGTTTCATATACAGCCAGTGTTGTTTGTATGTAAGAATATACTGGAAGCTGAGAAATGTGGCTCATCTTTCTTTTCTTCAATTTTTCATTTGTCCAGGGCAATGCTGACTAGAGTCTGAATTTGGATTTTAAAAAGTTGCATTTGTACAAGATATAAAGCAAAAACCTACACAGTCTTAATGCTGGGGACATTTTTTGGCAAGATAGAAAAGATATAACAAAAATTTGAACTACAATTCTGAACTTTAACAAAGGACTAAGACCTTACATACACACAGCAACAGTTCCTGTTAATATGTGATGATTAATGCAGCCTGGTATACAGCCCAGTGTACATTATAATATATTGCCTTATATTGATTTGCCATTAGTGGGCCATCCACTTTGTGTCAACACAGCTTTTTCGGCTTCAACACGGGAATGTCCCTGTGCTCAAAGCCAGGACTGAAAAAAAACACACTGCAGAACAAAACACGGAGCATCAGTGCTCAGGTTAGGTGTTAGTGTTTCATTTCTATTTAATGAAGGAAACTAAAATCAAGTAGTTCTTCTCTGAACTACAAATGAAGAGGGAACAGATAACAGTAAGAAAAATGAACTGACGAGGTGAAGCTAAACAATGTTTAAAAATAAACAATGGACGGTGACAATGGGAAGGCGCAGAGGAGAACACCTGACGCACCTCAAACTGCTGAAAAGGCCACAAGTCAGCCTGCCAAGATGCAGTTTAACCTCCCTGTCCTGCTCAGAGACAGATATGAAGAAAGGGGAAGGAGATGATGTAAAGGGCAGAGTCTTCTTACCTACTGTGATCAGGGCTGGAGGTGGACCTGCGTAAGCCGTCCTGTTCTGTAAAACAGACCACACACACACACACACGCACACGCACACACAATGAGATGGAGTGAGTCACTGCAGAGGATGCTCCCTAATCAGGAGTGATCAGCAGCCCGGTGCTCTTCATCAGAGCACTGAGAGGAGGCCAGGATGGGGTGAGATAAGACGACATGAAGGGGAAAACCCATCAGCCATTACCTTCCCTGTGATAAATACGAGCAATTAGCCCGGACTCACTGAGCTCCAGCCCATTGCTGCTGTCGCTGCAGAGTAACTGCTTTAATCAGATGCTGATCATTAATCCTGCTGCTTCTGGATTTAAGAGCGGGGGGACTCCCTGCTGCTGGAGTGCAGCAGGTTGTAGCCTCCCACTCCAGTCTGACTTACTGACAGCTAACGAACCTGTAGGTGATAAAACAAGCTCTGCAGCATGAACAGAGGGTTGTGCGTGACTAATGGAGGGCGGCTGTTCATTGAAGACCAGCAAATGAAGAGGTTTGCTGTCCAGAGGGAAACAGGAAGGCGTGGGGGGGGGGCTTCAGCTGGACAAACAAACATGAACTAGAAAACACTCAGAAAGCACAAACCTCTGCCAAGGTAGGATCCAGCTCATCTCATAGACTAAACACTGATGCCCTCTTGTGGTGAAATAGCCACACGATCTTGTTCAAATATTACAGTGATTCTTCTGTGTTTTTTCAACACAGGATCTTTGATCTTACCTAAAATGTAATTACTTGTTCGTTGGACAATAGTGTATTTCTAAAATATATAAATAAATAAAAATAAAACAAAAAAAAATAAAATTATTATTAAAAAAATCAAAATCTGTTTGGTGGTTTTCTGTAATGTTGCTAACAAAGAAATATACCAATGCAGGCAAAAACGTAGCCTCCTTGGTGGAGGGAATTAAAGGATGTGAAAAATCCCTGTATAGATTTCCTAAAGATGCTGAATTTATTGTCATACAGCATCAAATCTTGACTTTTGATGAGCTGGAACCAGAAAATCTTTGTCACTTTCCCATTCAAAATAATAATCTATCAGTGATCTATCTGCATAGCTACAGATGAATCTTCTGTTGGTTGTCTCATCTATTGATCCACTAATTGTTTTCTAACAGTGACTAAGAGGAGACACTGAAGACTCACCTCTGTGGGAGGCAGCTTCGCCTTCCTCCGATCGACCTCCTGCAGTACTCGAGTTTCCTGCACAAGATCATTTCAACTATGAAAAGTGATGCAGTGCACAGACTACTGCATAATGTATATTTGACATTGTATTATTTTAACAGAAAGTAGATTTCTTGCACATTAACAAACACAAACTTCAAACTGATCTGATTGAACTTACTGGAGAGATGGCGCTTCGCCGAAACCTGAAAGTCAAAAGAAGGGGAAAGAATTCAAAATACTGATCATTATTCAATATTATAAGAATCCTATGAAACTATTCTGGCCAATGGCTATCACTGATAAAGACAAAGGAGTAATTTATTATAATGCACTTTTAATTGTTTAAAAAATAGAGTGGATTTGCTGAAGGGATAGTTGGTGCACTAATAAATATTTCTGCCAGGAAGACAGTGTATCTGTGATTGCCTCAAAAATTAAAATTCATCTTTCTCCAAACACAGCAAACTGCTGGTTTTAGTTTGTTTATGGGATTCAATGAAAACTTTAATTGTGGTTGTTTCGTCAACATCTTAGATAAAATCCTCGTGTCAGTCCAAACACAAAACAGATCCAACCTGCTGCTGCCGCGCCCCTCTGTTGGGCGGCAGCGTGAGCGCCCCCACGGTGGCTTTCAGCTCCTTCTCTGCTGCGACGGAGTTGCTGCGATTGCTGCTGGCGACCGGTCTGATCTGGATGTGGAACTTTTTGGGCTCCTCGTCATCAAAGTCTGAATCACTGGAGTAGAAGTTGTTCTCCTTCTCATCAGAGCAGCGTACACAGAGAGAGGAGGGTCAAGGAGAACAAGCTCAGACAGTGATGGGAGTGCATTTCCAGAAATAAAAGTGGTGGACTTAAATTTCAGTTCAAATTAGGCATCAGCTGCTTTACTTGAAACCTTCAGTGAAAACACATTTTAAAAATAAAATTAAATACAAACAAAAAAGCAAATTACAAACCAGTGGGCTCAAGCAAGCTTTAATGAAATGTATTGTTTAGATAAAGGCTGATCTAATGGAGGAGAAGAAACTGTGATTAAATTTTCCTGTATTGACTGAATAAATCAGAGTAACAGAGAAGCTGACAGCCACACATGCATAACAGGAGCAGAAGCAGCACAGACTCTCCTGCAGGTAAGTGCTGCAGAGCTGTCAAATATTTGAACCGCCACTTCCTGCCGCAACACAAGTCACTTCCCCTTCCTCTCATGCTTGGAGGGGCTCATAACACAGCCAGTGTTATGAGCACCTCGCAGGTCATTGATGACTGTGTACTGTCGATTCTGAGCAGGTGGGGGGCTCGACGGGGGGATGACAAAGGCAGGAAGAGATGTTACCTCACATCTGTCAGGACTGAGTGCTACCACTGATTAATGGATAAGAGCTGAGGAGTCAGCACATGAAGTATGAGGTTAGGAGGACAATTCAGTCATATCCCACGCTGGTTCAGCCTGGCTTTATGTCGTCTGTAGTTAACAAGATTTGCACTAACAAACATCACTGAGATCTTTATAATTGTATGCCTCTACAGTTAATGAGGCCATGAATGTGGGCAACTGTGCAGACAAATTGGTTAAACTCCCCCTCTCACCTCCGACCTCCTGGTTACGCTCCATTTAAAACGTCAGTTAGATGTCTACTCAGTGAAATCATGAGGTTTCATTTGTGGAAATCTGAGTCTGTCACATGATTTATGACATTCATGAATCTGAAAAGTGTGTGAATTCATAGTGATGAGATGTGATGAGTCTGAATGCAGCAGTTGTTGTTTTGAAGTTGTTTGTTTGCTTCATTTTACTTCAACAGATGGTATCTTTCATTTGTTGTGTTAACTCAGCACGGCTAATGTTCACTTTATTAATTAGTCAACATAAAATTAAGCAGATCTGGATTAATTTAATTAAAAACCTAATATTTCATTGGTAATACTTCAGAGTAATGGAGCAATTAAAAAATAGTGTTTAGGAGAGCCTGAGTTTTTTTACGATCTGAACAGACAGTGGTAGAAAGATGACAGTAAATGGGGATTAAAAGATTGGAAACTACATGCAACAAAAAACCCAAGCCTGAAATGAACTCAGGACATTGTGGTTTATGGTCTGTGCCTTGAACCCCAGGTGACTCAGAAATGACAACATCACTTATGATTGCCATTTGTTAGTATTTGTTACTATGAAAAATAACAAATTCACACATGAAAATATTAAATCGGGCATAAAAAAAACAGCGCTTATAAAAACTATTCACCTCCACTGAAAACAGTTATGTATTTACCATGTTTATAATATGATAGTTTCATTGTTAAATAAATATCAACAGACAGGTGAAAAAGCCTAAATCCATCAAATAAAGATTTTTCCATACAGGACATGTGCAGTGTTTAAATGATTAAAACAATGTTGATCAAATGCTTCGGTTCATCAGAACTGATATTTCTCAACAGGGCTGAATATAAATGAGGGCTGGGGCTGACTTGTGACACAGTGGTTCCATATGAAAACAAATGAATATTTTAGAAGATTGGAGTCCCTCCGTTTAATGCAATTCAGGAGTGCTGATGATCTTTTTTTTTCTTGACTGTGACTGTCTTATTGTTATTATTTATTATTAATTACAATATTAAATATGCAGCATGGTGTGTCCCGACCTCAAACGTCCAAAAGGATATCATTCTGAGTGCTGTCAGCTCGGATGACGAATCCCTCGTCGTCTACTTCCAGGGGTGAATTCTGTATGAACGGGAACATGTGCAGGAGAAAGAGAGGGAGGCAGACAGCAGCTGGGTCAGCAACACCGAGACAAATGGTATATTCCTGACACACAGGAGTGCTTTGTCACACTGTGTAACTCAGCACTTCAGCCTCCACGTGCTACTCAGATCTTTCCATTAAAACTGAGTGAATAAATACACTCTAGAAAAGTTAAACACTGGGTGTGAGCCACTGACTAACACTACAACTGTGGGACATTAAGCAGTTTCTCACCCAGCTCAGACAAAGCTGGATATCTGGGACTGTGGTTAAATATAAGACATGAGGAAAGGCAGAATAAAATCCAACCTATGTGGGAGCAGTTATTTTTAGACTTGATGTTACTACATTGGATTTATGTAAACAGATCTCTGCAGGTCAGGCTGGCATGACAAGTGTAAGCGCACCCATTGTTTGTTTATTTTCACAGGATGACAGAAATTACATTTAAAAACAATCTAGTTAATAAATGATAGTGTGATGAGGATAAGATAAATGTAACTGCAGCAAGATTTAAAGATCAGGATTTTTCATATCAACAGTGACTGACTGTCATCAAATGTAAGGCGATGACAACTCAGCAGCTGTTTCTTAACTTTAAACCGCATCCACAGCATGAAGATTCACCCTCACATTCAGTCTCACTGCTTCCATTATCCTCCTTTCCAACAGTGACAGGTAACATCTTCAGCACAGACGCTCTAATCCACCTGCTGCATGCTACCCACCCAGCAACAAAACACACAAACAAAGGCAGTGACTTGGTGAAGAAAGTCAAACATCTGGAAGAAAGAAGGGACAAGTGTTTCACTGAAAAGTTGGTGTGACCTAAACCAAATTTACTTCTAAAAATATCATCACATGACCAGAGTGATAATAATAGAATTTATTATGGCTACTGGATGTTGAACCTGCAATGTTGAATTTCTGTCTCCCTCTTCTGGCAGCGACAGTAATTACACAAACACTCTAGACACAGGCTTAGCACACATGTGGTTACAGTTCATAGAGGGTGTATAGACTAGACAAAACTAACATGACGTCACTCAATGGTTCGTGGTCATTTTTAAGCCAAGAGCTTGACATTTGATGTTGTTTGGAGCCAGAAGTCACCATATGGGTATGAAGGAAGGAGCGAGGAGGCGGGTCTAAGCCTTGAACCTGAGCATGTGTATGAGACTTGAGTTCAAGTCTCATTGGAGACCAGGCCTGCCAATCAATGTCCCTAAATATTCCTCTGCTTAAAGTCTAATATCTACTTAATTTTTTATTTTTTATTTTCCAGACAAACCACCAGATCACCAGGAAGAAGAATTACCGTATTTTCCAGACTACAAGTCGCTACTTTTTCCAAGGCTTTGAACCCTGCGGCTTAAACATCGGTGTGGCTCATGTATCGGCAACACGAAGCTTCCTACCTTTTTTCACCACACTCCGTCTCCATAGCAACAACTGCTCACCTCGTCACCTCCGGCAAACCAATTACTGGTGGTTGCTGGTTAAAAAAAAAATGCAGTGCTACCAGTGCACCAGTGTGGGAATGTCACCACAGACACCAAATCTAAAACGATGGTATCCTGTGAAATACATGAGATTTACCTTGTGCTGTAAACTCATTTGTGAACTTGAATGGCCAATGAACGTGTTTATAATGTTCTATCTAAAGGGTAAAAAGATGCATATTCTCATGCAACATGTTATAAAGTGTCAATATTAATAGTACTGGTCACAATGCAGAAACCTAATGCCAGTGAGAGTGTAACACAGTGGCACCAGTGGGTCTGTGATCTGACGTTTACCCTCTGCTTCCACATCGGTCTGTTGGACGACTTTCTAGCAGCGTCCGAAGCCCTTTCACACACAAACACACGTCAGTCTCTTACACCACACACGTACACAAACACGCGCTCTCTCCCACGTGTAGTTGCACACTTGCCAGATGATCTCAGATTCTCAGAAGTACTGGAATAAACCCGGGAAACCCCACACCATCAGTCATTATCACACGCTCATGATTCCCCGTTCACCTTCTTTCCACAAACACAAACACACACACGTCGCCTCACACATTTATACACACACTGCTTTCATTGGATAGAAGCCCTTTAAACCCCAGTGTCTGCAGGGATATGGGGAGATTGAGGAGTAAGACAGGACTGATAATTGAGTCTCTGGTTTTTCAGCTGCTGTATTTAGGTGAGAAATACTCACCAGTGCCTCTGTCACAGCTGAATCCCTGCAAATATAGAAAAACACACATGGGAATTATTTTCATTATTTAGTAATAACACAGAACACAAATCCTGAATTCACTCGGGACTTGTAAAGCATTTTGTGTGTTTGTGCTTGTGTGTGTCAGCGTGTGTGTGACACTCACGTAGAATCTGGCTCCTTGTCTCTTTTGCCAAGGCCGGGGATCCTGAAGGCTTTTGCCCGACTCTTCTTCCCACCTTCAGGTGCCAAAGCCGTCATGTACTCCTCAAATCCAACCAGAGCTGCAGACGACAGGCAGTGTGACAAAAGTTAGAAACATCCACAACACACACACACACACACACACACACACACACAGGAGTTTGTAGTTTCCTGACTACAGGTTACTCAGCCTCCACACTACTGTTTTCATGTGGGTGTCTTTAGACTTGTATTGTTGCGCAACAGCTGAAGTTGTGTGTTTATTCTTTGATTTCCTTCCTGCTGGACATGTGCCATACATTCCTCCTGGTGAGGTCACTGTACCTGGCCTGTCTTTGCCTGTGCCCTTCTGTTCTGCGAATTTCTGAATGAGGTTGTCGATGCCGATGTTTTCCACATTCTGCTTGAATTCCTCATGGACCTGCAGCAGAAAACAACATTCATGGAATTACTCTGTTAGAAAAGATAAGCACAATACATTTGTAAACTTTTAACTCAAGATGCAAATTTTCACCTCCTGTAACCTGTGTTTTAATCTCAAGTGCAGTCTCAGTGTACACTGGTGTAAAACTGTAGCACAGCACAGTGTTCAAGTGTTGTCTGCACATAAAGTGTGTTGAATATAAGTTTCACATTTATAATCAACAGTATCATAATCACCACCCTGTTTACTGGTTTATATCATCAGCTGTGCAACAGGAAAAACTAGAACTTCACTGCTCTGATCATCTGATCATCAAGATTTCATAACTATAAGGATGGAAGTTAAAAAACAAAAACAGTTGGTAAACATGGTTCAAAACTGACAAAAGAGCAATTCTACACTGAAGACAGCATCACATGTATGTATGACATGATATGAAAGAAAGTAAATTACAAAAATATATTAATTAAGGCAAAATTTCTCTTTTTTGGGAGCAGGAACAAATGCTGTCTTTCATAGTCAGCTCCAACATACCTGTCCCACCTGCACGTGGGTGTCCTCTATGGAGTGTGAATAACCTTTGATCAGCTGCTTCATCTGACGCAGATGAGCCTCCTCGATTTCCTGAAACTTCTACTCAAACAAACACATGCACACAGAAACATGATGGAAAAAAAATCTGTTAAATCAAATTTTTAACTCAGGGCTCTGCAATCCTGGTTCTCAAGGGCCGCTATCCTGCATGTTTTAGATGTGTCCCAGTTCCAGCACACCTGATTCAAATGATCAGGATCGTTATCAGGCTTCTGCAGAGCTTGATGATGAGCTGATCATTTGAATCAGGTGTGTTGGAAGAGGGAAACATCTAAAACATGCAGGATAGTGGCCCTCGAGGACCAGGATTGCCGAGCCCAGTTTTAACTGATCTTCTTCTCAACTCTGCTTTATTTAAATATCAATGATTGACACTCACCCACTGATGTTTTGTGCCAATTAATTTCTTTTAAAACTCACAAAAAAAAGCACACAAGCATGGACTCATTACTGAAAAATTCTGCTAAAAGGCGGCTGATATGTTTAAGTTTTCCACCGTAAACCTGCACACTGTCTTCATTTCTCTGTCTGGTTCATATTTTGTTGTAGTGGTTTTGTTTTATTTGTTGTAAGTGTTTGTGGTTTGGGCTGTGTTTTGTTAAAGTTTATTGCTGTGGTTGTTGAGGTCGTTTCTTGTGGTGCTTTTGTTTCTGCATGATGGTGTATCAGATACATTCAGACAAGCAACCAGAATCCAATAAAGCAGAAACATAAAACTCCACCTATACGCAGTAAAGTGAAGCAGCAAAGTGAGGGCTGCAGGGAGGCAGTCGGCCAGCAGAAGAGACGCTGAGCTGCCAGGTCGTTAAACCAGTGATAATTCCTCAGGATTTAGTATTTAAGTTTGATCCTGCTCTTTATTCAGCCAGCTCATTTGTCGCTGTCTGCTTTGGGGGAATTGTCTTGATATAGTGGCGCTGGCTTTGTGTTGGAGCTTATGAGCCGAGTTGTGCCAGTTCATTCTCTCCAATTAAAGAGGAGAAAAATCTGGGCATGGAGAGCAAACATAAAACACTCTCTGCTCTCTTCTCAGCTGCTGACGGCTTTCGTCAGGGCACTTCATTTTCATCTGCCCTGTGCCACTGCTGCAGATTCCTGTAAATCAGTACATCTGTATAAATGAAACCTGTGTCTTCCTGAAACTCAGTGAAGTGGTGCACAAAGGACAGCATCTTTTACATGATTTGGAAACACTGATGAATCTGTCTTTTAGTTTTATTTTGCAAATCATCGAATGAAAAGGTTTTCAGTCTATAGACCAAACTAAAAATCTATTAATGAAGAAAAGTAATTTGTCTCTATTATAGCATTTGATCTTGTTTCTTTATGAGCTATTTGTGAGCTCCAGCATTTATTAGCTATATGATTTATTGTCAGTCATTATTTTTTCTTGGTTCACACTACATGAGCTGAACTGAAGGTGTTAAGACTTTGATCTCTGAAAAAACAGCACCTTGGTCTCATATGTACTGTTCTATTAGTCATCCAGTCTTCTTTCATTTTGCATTCGATCTTCTGACACATGTTCTCCCAGGTACCACATGCTCCCTCATAATTACGACCAGACCTTCCCCTTCAAAGCTATTACAAGAGATAATTGGTCACACAGATTCCAGTCATCATTTCAAACATGAAACACAGAAGCACTCATTGGGGTTTGTTGAAGATTTCCATGGAAACAGCAGCAGTAACCATGGAAGTGTGGAGGCAGTGATTAACGGTAATGAGCGGGATACAGGATGTGTGTGGTGTGAGTGGGTGGGTGTTTAGGAGTCGGGGGGTTGATGTTTCCTTTTTTGGGGAAGGTAAGATGATAAATGAAAGGATAAGCTGGAGTCTTGGGGTGGGAGGCTACAGAGAGGTGAGTCAGGGAGATTCGGTGAGAGATAAAGCTCAAGAGAAGAAGAAGAAAAAAAAAAAACACCACATCAGAGGGAGGGAGAGACGGATTAAAAAGTGATCCTGGGCCCAGCTGGAGTCGGCGCTGACCTGGGCGGACTCGCTCATCTTCTGCTCAAACTCTCCTCCCACGCGGTTGTACTTCTCGATGCACAGCGCAAACGACTCCGCCGCTTTCTTAGACTTCAGCTCCGCCTAGTGAGAAGAAAAGGAAGAGGAAAAACAAAGGCCTTTAAGCTGCTGAGACTCATTCACAAACCCGTAATAAAAATGAATAGCTCAGTCAGTGAATGAGAGGCATTCTGCTCTGTAATTACAATAAGCCCATTCAGTATTCAGGCTAATGTTATTTCCAGTCATTATCAAGATGGAACAAATCACATATATTGAAATGCTCTGCAAACATCTGGGGTCGGTGAAACAGAAACTTGTTTTCTGAAAAATAAATGGACAACACACAACAGGCATGAAAAATGTGACACCCCATGATGCAGGACACTCGTACAAATAAAACTTTAAAAGTTCCAGTTCACATCCACAACATGGATGGAGCTGCAATGATTGATTGATTAGTTGAACAACAGAACTGATGCATTCATTTTCATTCAAGTGAAATTGTCAACAATGTTCAAGCTTCTCAAATGTGAGGACTTTTTCTCCATCATAAATAAACTAAGTATCTTTGGGGGTTTTACAGTTAGATGGACACTTGATAGGATCACCAGGCACAGGGAAACTTTGATATATTTTTTTTATCTTTCATAGATAAAATTAATATGTCAAATTAATGCATTTTGAAAATATTATTTTGACTAAAATATACACAAATTCATTTTTTATGATGGATTTTTAACTTATCTATTAAGGTTTTTTGACTAGTTGCAAATTGTTTTAGATTTCCTGAATGAATTTTATATCTTATATCTTTTATATCTTAGTGACAGGTATTTTTTTATCATGTTGTATAAAGGAATACATATACTTTGAAAGACAATATTAAATTTACTTAAATTTAAGGTTATTTATTCCTTAACCTCCTACAGCTCTGCGCCTTCATACAAGGATATTACATTTTGTATTTTCTACAGTTTATACTTCATTGTTCTTAACATAAAGTGGTCGTTCTCATTTGTCACTCTGGTCTAATCCTGTTGTCTTTGCTCAAGGACAGTCAATTCTTCCTTCTAGTGTTGCAAAAGCACAATACATCAATTAATGTATTATTATTACTAGTTTCTGTTCAAAGACAATGCTTAGTTTTTATACTTATTAGGAACTGATAACCTCAAATAGCAAGGAGAAATTAAAAATGCATCGCAAACAAAAGCTGCGGTCTCAGCAGTATAAGAAATATTTTTAAAAATAAACAGCTTGGTTCACTCACACTGCTACAAATCTTTCTTATTTAGTTAAAACTGGATGTAAATGAAATATTAATCTTGTGTCACATCGAAGAACAACTGTCAGCTTCTTTATTTTTTTCAGTTCAAAAAGTTACTGTTTCCAAACTATAAAGTTACGCTGTATTCATGCATTACCCAAAAGACTAATGCTACAGCAAATGTCTCCAATTAAAACTTCATTTTTTGGGAGAGAGACGACGCTGCTGAACTTTTAAAATGTCATTTTTCAGCCTTGTTACACCACAATCTAAAAACTACATCCTCTCACTTCCATTGTACTGATGCATAAAGATCAATGCTGATTGTACTGATCTCATAGACTGTTGTCTTAAACCCTGAACAACAACAAAAACTTTCTGATATGCTGACATGTCAACAATTACATGAAACACAAGTGGCTTTTTGTCATTTCTATGAATCAATCCTTTAACTGTATTTCATGGGACACATTTAGCTAAGAAATGTGAAGGTGGCGGCTGACCTTCTCCAGCTCTTTCTGTGGTGCTCCCTCCTTCCTGAGCCGGTCCAGCTCCAGACACTTGGCGTGATAACCCTCCTTTGACTTCTGGAGGTGACCGCTCTGAACCTGCAGCGCCTGCACCGCCTCCACTGTCCCCACCATCTCCTCCTTGGTCTACACACAAAGAATTACACACCACATGGACACACTGCACACATCATCACTGTACTTGATACCTTAAAGGGCAAACGCAGCAATTACCATGAAGGAGGAGACAGTAATTGGATTTTATGTCAGATAAATTAGATCAAGGCGACAGAGACTCGATGCAGGGCAAGCACTAAAAAACAGATACGTCTTCTGCATCTTCACATAAAGACACAAACATAGTTTTATGTCAAGCCTGTCTTCTCATCACAGGTACGCACCTTGCGATGGATTTTGACTTGCTCGTCTCCGTACTTGTTAATGTCCCGGATGAGATCGTTCATCTTCTTCATCAGCTCGAGGTGGCAGAGAGCCAGTTTGTCTGAAGACACTCTGAACACATCCCACATGGGAGCAAAAGTCCTGGAAAATACACAAATAATCAAGCAAACACATAAAACACTCTGGTTTCTTAATTTCAAATTTATTGTTGTAAAATGTCACAATGTGGACATTTAAAAATTACCTTCAAGAAGCGGTAAACATGAATTCTGCAAACCAAAAGTATTCTTCTATTTTTACTGAAATAATAAGAGGTTTTAAATACAATATAAATATAAATAATACAATTATTCCTCAACTATCTGCCCAAAAACCCTGTCTCAGTATTTCATAATGTAAAAAATCTCTGACCAGTGGGAAGTTTATGTTTCAAGTCAAGTCAGTAACATGATGTCAAGAGTTTGAGTAACTTAAGTTAACCTTGTGTTAGTACCAGTAACTTTATTAAACCAGTTGATCTTTGTTCTGTTAATTAAATTAAATTAAATTATGAAGTTTTTTTTAGTCAACTTTTAAATTAGTTTCTAAACTGTTCATTAGTTATATTCTTTAATGTTTCTGTTCAAGATTTTTAAAAAATGAGAAAATCTTTGTTACATAATCCATATTTAATCAGTATTAGAAATTAAAGAGTAAAATTAAATAATCAGTATTTCAGATCTTTATATCATCTGAAGAACAGAGAAAACCATTATTTTCTAAAACAAAAATCCTCCTGAAATATAATAAATTACAATACTTAGTACATGTTTTTGTTCATGTAGGCTGGTAGTTTGGATATTGATACAAACTATCATCATAGTTTTGAATGTTAATATGACATCACATGAGGTGAGGACTTGATTGTGATTCAAAGTGCACCAGCATGATGCTCTTTCCACCCTTTCCCCCAGTATACAGACAGATTTATAATTAATATTAAGTTAACATAAGTTATTTCCTTTTTCCCCAAAAAGAAAATCTAGTAATTCTGTCTCGTAAACTCCCCAAAACATCTGGGAAAAATCTAACATGTTTCACTGGACAACACAAAACTACAGAAATCAGCTCTTATCAGTGCTGATAGTGCAGAGATCTCGCGGCCGTCTCTGCCTGAAAGTTTTCGCCAACACCCAAACTCATCCAGTATCTGTGCCAATGACGCTCAGCAAAAACAAGACATTCAGCTGCTGTTGAGCTGTTCCTAAATAATAAAACACTAAATAATCAATAAAAAAGCTCAAGAAAACTAGAGATGATGCTAATAATGTTCAAACATCTAAGTACGAGACATGTTTTTTTTCACCGGAGCTCTGGCAGAGACTCACATGTTAATAAGGAATCATAATAAAAATGTAATTATTTTTTCAGGGTCTTTAATCAATTGCGCTGCCCTCACTGAAAGAAATATGTTGGTCCTATTTGTTGCTTCTGTCCCACTTTCAAAAATTATCTACATATGGATATTAAGTCTGTCATTTAAGTGAACAACATACGATCTAAACCACACAGGCTATATGAGAAAGAAGGCGTGATTTTAAATCATAAATATGGACATTTGGTGATACAGATGGTACTCATCCATTTCTCATATGCCGCCATATGACCATTACAGCCATAATTACAAAAATAGCTCAATACGGATAATAAAACCATATATTGTAACACAGTGACATTATGAGCTGTGCTGTCCTGTGTTCACACGGTGGGACTCACCCCTGTGGACTTCCATTGCTGGCCATTTTAGACAGTTTGCTCATTGATTTGGAGTAAGTCTCCTCAATGGCAGCCCTGCAAAAAACAAACACGGAAAATCAGTAGAAAAGGAGCAAAATAACTGATGCAGTGACCCAAATTTAGCCAAACCTAAAAATCATGGATACACTATATATATATATATATATGATGTGTGTGTGTGTGTGTGTGTAGTCAGAATATTCACACCTTGTCTCGCTGTTTCTCTAGGAAAGTCAATAAAACAACAGGAGGACTAATGTTGCGTGAATACCCTGAAATGTAAATTCCTCTAAACAGCCTTTAGACTGGTAAGTGTAATGTACTCCAACAGCACTTCTTCACAACGGTAGTGCCTCCACTAATGGGCTCATATGTTATGTTCTCCATCCAGAGCTTAGTTTGGCCCAAACACTGGGCATCCACCTCCCCGAGTCAGAGTCTGTGAGATAAAGATTAATTTTCATCAGTGTTGGGTAAATGTTGCAATAAGCCACATTTAAATGATAAATAGACCTGTTTCTCAAGACTGGCCATAAAACTTTAATAACCATCTGTGGACCCTGAAGAGAAAGAAAGAAGACGCATTGATCCAAATATCCTGAGGGTGAACACAACAACTTTCTACTGAGGAGAACAGAGAGCCATAAACAAACTGACAAACTTATTATTGCTGTTGTTGTTTATCTTTGCAGAGGCACTAAAGTTGTGCTGGGAATAAAACTCTGTCACCAGTAGGAGTTTTTAATATTATATTCATATTGTATATGCTGATGTTTTTGTGGATTTGTTAATGGTTGACATTTCCATCAAATCATACTTAAGACTTTTTGTAGACATCCAAACATAATGACAAAGAGGGAAAAAAAATAGTTTTAAATGGTTCATTTCTATATGCAGTCTATGTACTGGAACCAGAAAATGCTATTTTAACTTGATTAAAGAAGCAAAGGCAAATCTCTGTTTCATTGTTTTTGATTATTATCTTTTATGTCAATGAGCAGTAACTTCTGGTGTGTTTTTGAACTTAAAAAACAAAACACAACACAATGCCGTTTTATACCCAGGTGAGTGAGAGAGTGTTTGCCTATCATCTTGGGCAGAAAGCAGCACTGCTGACTGAGAGGTAACTGGGAATAACACCACAGCACCGACTTGATAATGTTATAAAAGGTTTTAACATCATTTTATCAGTGGGTCATAGGTTGAACCACTACTGTGTTACTTCATTTGCAATTCATAGTAGCATAAGAGATGCTAATTTCAAAATAAATACATAGATAGATGGATTACACATCTATTATTATCTATCTATACATTAAATTCTACATTAATAAAACAGTCCCTTTGCTGTTCTCTTGCAAACAACTTGATGAAAAGACAGTTGAAGCTTTTGCTGTGCTCCCTCCATCACTGCTCCCCCAGAAAGTCACAAAGTCTATTTGCAGCCCGAACTAACAAGCTTCAACTCTCCAGTCTATCTTCATTAGCCTGAGAATCACGGTGAAGAAGGTAAATGTGAGATGCTATAACTGGGGAACATTGAGAATGTGGCTGAAGAGTTGTTACACTACTTTAACTGAGTGTTTCTTATAGTCTCTTATATCAAAAAGACCTTTCAGGGAAGCGAGGAGCGAGAAGTATGGAGGAAATCTATCAACACAATTACCCTGGCGTCCGTCGTGCAGGATCACACACACTATTTTACCCACAGTGCCTCTGTTTCATTTCCGGACTGCTGATTTGTTGTCTGCTGCTGTCCGAGCAGATAAGTGAATTTCCCCCTGAGAGGAATGTGCACAGGCGCTCTGAGTCAATGTCAGGATTATATCACTGCGCTGACAGTCGGCTCTGTTTGCATTAACTTCCAGCTGTGAGAGCACAAACTCCTGTGGGAACTTTATTACTCCCCCCAATGTCCTCACTGCTAATCACAAATTAGTAGACATGGTGTTTAATATAATAAACTTTTCACTTTAGGGGACACTTTAGTTTTGTAACTCACTGCACCATCTACACAGTGCTGCTGGATTTTACAACACCTTCACCATCATTATTATTAGTAAAACATTTTTTAAATAATGACAAACTCAGTTCTTTTTTTCAGTAAGTTAATGTGGATATTTTTCCAAATGAAAAATGACAACTGTTACAGCCAGATTAATGGAGCCAGCTTGTTTTGGATTGAGATCATCTGAATGTTGATTAATACAGTAAACAATGAAGAATATTTTTGTACTGCAATGCAGAGCTTGTTGAGGTAATTGTTGCAACCTTTTTTTGTTTTAGGTCAAACGCGATATTTTATATGAATGTAACTCTTATTGTGTAACATTTTCAAACAGCATGTTCCCCTCAACTGCTGCATTTCCAAAATAAATAAATAAATAAATAAAAATAGTTATTCAATTAAAAGACCTCTGATAATGGGTGCCTTCAAATATTTCACAATAAAATTCTGGTTAAAAAAATGAAGGGTTTCTGTCTATTTAAATGCTAGTAGTAGCTTTTATTTTGAAGAGGTTAAAGGAAGCGTGAAGGTTGTATTAGCAGCATAATGCAGTAACTTTAATGTTTGGATCTGTTCTGCTTAAAATCCTGTTTGAAGAATTAAAATTAGATTAACATAAAGCTGGTTATCTTCTGTAGTGTAGGTAAAAAAGTTTTTTGTTTATAAGCGTAAAGAATTTAAATTAAAAATTAAAAACGTCCTGTCATTGTTTGAAGATTTATGGCATTTCATTCCTGGATTTTTAGTATGAGGACAACCTTAACTTTATCATATGTACAATGATGTTAGGCGGAGTGAAAGCTTCCTCAAATCTTCCTCAAAGAAAAATAGACTATTCACATCCAGACACAGTCAGAGAAATGCAACACAGCAAATGTGATGTCATTATTAATGTGCTCATGCAATTCAGAAGCAACGCTTGGAATAAAGAAGGAAGAATCTGTCCAGCTCATGGATGGATATTATATTGTTATTGTTCTGATTAAAAAAGAAAAAAAATGTTTTCTAACTAGTCAAACAAATTCAAATTCTCCCCAAAAAGTGGTAGAGTTAAAGTTAAAAATCTTTGTTGTCGTGCAGAGGAGAAAGTATGTTTTCATCCAGATGGTTACAGTAGATTCTGAGGATTTTGGAAGTACTTTCAGAACAGCATTTTTAAAAATCCTTGTCGGCTTTTCAAATACATCAGAGTATTTGTTTTTCAGGGGAACTGTTGCAACTTGACTGCAATGCTACAAACTGGAGGCAACAGTCAGTTGGTTTCCAGCTCATATTTGTACTTGTATGTTAGTAGATAAACAGAGTTTAATCCAATCTTTGCACTTTTGGTTTGGAAAAGGCTAGAAAAAAAAACAACACCACTCGTCAAACTCTAAATCCACAGTCTGACAGGAGCCGCTGTGCCTGGTTACGGTGGCTAAGTGGTGATTGAAGAGGAGGCGTTTAGCTAACCGTCAGCTGAGATGATGAAAGCGTTTGAGAGAGTTTAAACCCAGCAGGGAGAAAAAAAGGTGTATGTGTGAACTGCAGCAACCTCGGAGATCATTCAAATACAGTGTTCAGGTTTGTGTGCTTGAGAGACGCACTTCAAAAAGTAGCACAGTGGTGAGGACGAGGGGTCAGAGGCCAGAGCGGAGAGAGGTGACTGAAGCAGTTCGTACAAAGAGAGACTTGTAACACTGTTCTCTCCACAATCTGCAGTCTGCTAACAGGGCTTTAAAAAAATGCATAAATCATGAACACCTTGTTAGATACAGAAACTGTTCATTTATAATCTCTGAGCATTTCGCCCCAACCTTGGCACTAAACCTCATCGTTCTTTCCAAGATCTCAAGAAGAGTCAAGAATGCAGAATTTCTCCACCTGAGTCCCATCACTGGCAGCACCTCCCACACAGACACTCACAAATACACACAAACCTTACCTCTCTCGGACAAACTCGGCGAGCTCTTTGGTTGCCAGCTGGCCGTGCTTCATGTTGTGGTAGAGCACGTCAAAGCCGGCATTCTTCTCCCCCTGCCGAGGTACAAATAAAACACACACACACACACACACACCTTCTGTTAGCAACATATCGAGAAACTGCAAATCAACATGATGAAGTTGGAAAGTGATGTCAGCTCCAGTATCATCCTCGTTTAGACGAATTACATTTTCAAATGATATTTCCCTGGAGGCGCCAGTGACTCCTGAAATATTCAACACACACTTAAACATGGGATCAGCCTCAGTTTCTGTTTGGATATCTGATGCAGCAAAACAAATAGTGTCTGTCCTACTGCTACACTTTATTCTTGTGTGTGGCTGTTACTGACTTGCAGTCATGATGAAAAATAATTACTTATTTCTCAGCTGAAAATAATTTTAAAACTAAAAGCCTACTTTAAAAATTTCAACAAACTAAAGAACAAGAACCAGGTAGAACCAAGTCTCTGCATATTTATATCAGGGCAATATGGGATTGTTTGAGAAAATATAATCACACACAGACTTAAAAACAACATAGGGATTGATCAGTGTGTGGAAGTAAAGTGGGGGAGTTAGTCCATATTTTCTGCTTGAATTAATTATATGATTACACTGAAACACAAACCAATTTCACTGCTGCTCCTGTTCACTCTTTTGTCTGTTTGTCTCCTTTGTTGTCAGTTTATATCTTGTAATAGCTTATTGGAGAGAGATTATGGAAGATCAATGTATAGTTAGCGATATTCATTTAAAATGAAAAAACATACAGTTTGTAATTCCCGATTAAAAAATGTGTTGATGTACTTTATCAGTACTATGTGAAAGTGTTTTGATCAGATCTGATTGACAGTGAGGACAAATAGGTTCTTTGTCTGGTGCTTATACTTGGCATCTCCAAGAATTTCTGGTAAGTGGAGAGTGTATTAGTGCAACTATTCAAAATGCATTTATGATTACTTCTCTCTTACTTTAAAACCTGCTCCTTCTTGCACCCTCTTATTTCTTTTGTTTGTTTGTTAGGTGCGATGTAGGAAATAGGACGTAAATGCGCAATGCAAACACAGGCATGAACCTTTTAGAATAACTTACAAAAGAAAGAAAGCAGGTTAAATCCAACAAAAATATCAAGTAAATTCAAAACTTATGGGACATGGTGAAGACACGAGGAGACAAGCAGGGACTGAGGCAGGCAGACAGGCATGTGAACAGACAACTAAACAGGGGAGTGACTATATCGACACTGGGGACTAACTGGTTCACATAACCCAGGTGAGATTACGAAGAATAATGACAGAAAGTAAAACAAGACAAGACAAGACATCCAATGGAAGAAGAGGAAACCAAACTCCAAATACAACTCAGAACCAGGACACTGATCTGTGGAAGTTGTTGTTTCTTATTTTCTGCTCTGCAGCGCTGCACAGTCATACATCCACTCACAGATACCACTGATTTACCAACTGACTGATCATTACACACATTATGCTCTGCTTTCACTTTTGTAAACAAATTATTTGAAACTATTTAATTTTTTGCCTACAACTGCGTGTCTCTCCATTTATCACAGTTAACCCATGACATCTGTTGGCTGATTGTTTCATATCATCAGTACCTGTTTGTAAAGGAGAAAGAGCACAGTTTATTCAATTCACTTCAGTTTAACATATTTAGTGTCAAATCATAACAAAGTGGTCTCAGGGCTCTTTACATGAGGAGGTTCAAGACTTTACAATATCATCAATATTGTAGAAAACTGTCCAGCAATTTGTCAACAGTAGGAACAGAAATTTTTAAATGTTGGTTTGAATAAATATAAGAAAAAAAAAGAAAGAAGAGGAAGTGTGGAAATGCAAAAAAGCGCAATACCACTGATAACCACTAGATGCGGGCTGAAAAAAAAATCTTTAAACGACTTCAGTTCAATTATCATCCTTTTCAATCATGAAATGCTCAGTCTATACATTTTTTTCTCAAGTCATTTTGATATCATCCAAACTCAGTTCTTCTTCTCAGTGATCTGGTGCTCCATCTGAAAATCATTTCATCATTAAATAGATATTAGGCTTCAGAAAGAACAATATTTAGCTTGATCTACAGCTCTGGTCTTCAATGAGACCAGCACTAAACTCGACTCTTATACATATTGGGCAGTGACCTCGGGTCCAAAGGTTAGACCCGCCTCCTCACTCCTCCCATCATATCCAAATACGGCTCCAAATAACCAATATGGCAACATTCAAACTCCTGGTCCACAAGTCCACAAACCACCAGGTGATGTCATGTTAGCTTCATCCATTTTATATACAGTCTATAGAAACATTTCCCTCTGTGTGTTGCTTTTGATTCAAACAGCTGTGATAACATTTAGAGGGATGAATTAAACAGATCTCACTTAGTGCTGATCTTTCAGGCTCAATTACTACAACACATCTCAGAGCTGCTGCCGCACTCCACTGAAAATCACGTTGCCGTCTGCTGTTTATCTGCCGAGCACTAAAACCTCAGGGCCGACATGACTCAGTATCATTAAAATGTGAGAAAACCACAGCACCGGGCTGTTGTTGCTGAGAGATGAACTGCCAACCTTGCAGCTAAGCAGATTTACAACAAACTACAGCACCACCTCACACCCTTCACTGTTGTAATTACACAAACCTTCACCTGTCTCAACTTAAGTCTCCTTAATCGCCCGACTGAGGCGTCTGAGGCAGCAGCTCATAGCAAATAGGCTCCGTCACATCTTCAGCCTCACCACATTTTTCAGTCAACAGACGGCTGGAGCTGTGTGTGCAGACAGAGACACAGACAGCTGCTTCCCAAGACCTAAAAATACCCAAGCTGGAGGAGAACAGACCAGCTCCCAGGTACCAGGGGAATGGCTGGAATGCCCAGGAAGGGTCTCACACACACACACACACACACACACAAAGTGGACATGCAGACTGACCACTCAACTCCCAGTGGTCAGAAAGAGAAACAGTCATTTTGAGACAGGTTGACAACACAAAACCTGAAAGAAAACACCCAGCAAAGTCCATTGACGTAGCATCACTGCTGACGCCAGCTTTCCCTGAGAGCTCTTTATGCTTCTTAATGTCATAAAGACAAAGAAAACACATCCACACACACAGAGTTAAAGCTGCTCAACTATAGTGGAAAGACAAAATTTCACTCATTCCTTATCCTGTCAGTGTGAAACAGCTTTTTCTCAGTCTAATAAAGTTTGAGGAGCTTTAATCCAGCTTTAATCCCATGAGCACACTAGAGCTGAATCAATAAACAACCCTCAACTGAGATAAGGGTTTGCTTTATTTGTTTTTTAATATGATAATAAACTCAGTAGCTTTGAGTTTTGGTTTGTTTGTCACAGAAAATAAGCAATTTGAAGATCTAAAACACATGGTGGGCATTTCTAAGTATTTTATGGATAAAAACACGATTAGAGAAAATACATTGCCGTTAAATCTGGAGATCAATCAACAGTTCTGCCTAGTTGAATCGTTTATCCTTTATCTGATGTAAATCAAACAACTGCCGTCTTTAAAAAAATAAAAAGTTGGGGTAATATTTGGATCTGCTGTGGCAAATCTTTAATCTTCTGTGTTTGAAGGGTCAGTTTACCCAAAACACACACACTCAAAAACATGCTTCAATGGATATTACTGAGGACTTTCATTCATGTTCTCTCTTACATTATTCTATCTTTAGCCATCACACCAACATGAACAGCACACACACTCACTTTAATCTTAACGTAAAAACTCTGAGCCTTACCTAAAGCCTTAAACCAAGTCTTAGCCTTCAAACAGCCTTTTGAAAGTTTGTAAGAAAGTGATGACCGGCCAAAATGTCCTCACTTATAAACGGTGTCTCAAACTGATTCTGTGAATAGTTTTTCAAATGTCAACCTTTAGAGTCTGTGAACACATCGCTGAGGAAAACCACACATTCTGTATCTCAGTTGAACATATCAAGATTTAACGCTTTGGCTAGAAATACACAGAGTCAGATTTTAAGGTTTGGGTGAACTAATCATCTGTATTTTTAGAAATAAGGTTATTATGCAAAATAATTTGAAAATAAGTCAGCACGTTGCAGGTTAGTTTCATCATTCTGCTTTAAGATGACATGATTAAATACACAGGGAAACACACAACATCCTATTTTCTCTGCTCCTTAACAAAAGACAGGGTTTTGCATTATTAGAGAATAGCGGAGTGCTTTGACATGAGCTGTTAATGAACAGTGAATGGACCTTCTGCTGGCCGTATAGCGTTGTTTATTGTCAGCGGTGCGCTCTATTCAACAGGGCGACCATTACTCTCGAGGTTTTGTCTCTTTCTTGCAGTTGGCGGACGCCTTCTGTTGAAACTCTACCCTGGCCACAGAAAGGTGAGCTGCCTGTTTAAGCCTGCACAGCACACACACTCACACACACAAACACACACACCTGCCTCTCCACAGGAAGACACAGCACCTGTCCACCACTGCGAGAAGCCCAGTCGGCTGTATGCAAATAAAGCCTGTCCACAGACTGCAGACTGTTAGTGCGCTCAAAAGGTTTCTCACACTGTGTTTGATAACAGCCAATAGGAAGCCTTTTTGAACATTTTAAAAAGCAAATATGAGCACTCGATGTGATGAGCAATAAGCCGCGGCAGCTTTGTAACTGATTAGCACATTATGTTTACTTCTGCCAATGCTCTAACATTTACTCATGACCTCGTCAGGACGACTGCTCACCAAGTCTCCATCATCATACAGCACACTGACAGACAGGAGGTGCTTTCTAATTGCCAACGCACCACTATTAGTGCCAGTTTAAGCCACTGCCAAATTTCCCAGGTTTGACACCCGTGAAGCTGCCAGTACGTTTCCTCAGAGCAGCTTGTTGGATGGTCCAACAGCTTCGTAAACTTCACACTCGCTGAACTATTTCTGTGCAACACTGAATGCATTTCAAGAGAAACAGACTAAAAATGTCTGCTATTATCCTGGTATTTAAACAGTATCACGGTGTGAGGTATAAACACCTGAACAAGACTGTACAACATGCTGTATGCACCACTTGTTTTTAGGATAAACAAGCTCTACAAAGCAACTTGTTTTCAGGATCTGTTCTTGTTCTTATTTTGTAGTCTTGTAGATTTCACATTAGATGGGAGAGACTCACTCTTTAGTAATAAATACAGTCCTCCTATCGACAGTTTGCTGATTATTCCTTCGGGGTAGGATCATTTAATTAAGTACTAGTGTGTTTCCTGAGAACTACAACACTCAATGCCCACTTAAATTATCCAAGATATTTAGTGTTGGTGCAGATGCTGCCGTCACGTATCTTCTCTGGTTCATTTCTTCCTCAAAATAAATGCCACGAACACTTATTATTCAAACTTTGAAGGACTGGGGGGGGGTTCAGCAGATCAGGGGAGTTGAACCGGTTCACCACTGATCACAGGAGCTGCTCATTCAGTCCACAGCTCAAGTTCAAGTGTCCTTCAGCTAGACAACGAATTCTTTACACAAAAAGGTTCCTGCAAAAAAAATGAGTGCACAGATGCCACAGGGAATTCTCCAAAAATAAGCCATTAATAACTCATTTGCAATTTCACTGTAGCAGGCGTGTGTACTTAGACAGCTCAATCGAGCGTAGTCTACAAGCAGGATCAAACACTCATTATAGTTTTTTATCTTGTACAACAAATACAGAGACAAGACAAAAAACAACTGCAAATTGATTCTAATAATGAGTATTACCCATTTATCCAAGGTCTCAGAAAGCTTATTCCTGTGTGCTAACAGCTTAAAATACTTAAAAACACATCAGAGCAGCATGTTTGTTGCATAGACTGTATGTAGAATGGACCAAGCTAACGTGACGTCACCCATTGGTTTGTGGAGTCACATTTTGAAGCCAAGAAATCAGCATTTGAACGTAGCCATGTTGGTTGTTTGCAACCAGAAGTGACCATATATGGATATGAAGGGAGGAGCGAGGAGGCGGGTCTGACCATTGAACCCAACAACAACATCCAGTGTATCTAATGTAGTATCAGGCTTAACAACCACTGATCAGAAGAGATAACTTTAGCTAATGACATCAGAATGAGTGAAGTCAACTAGAGCTAGAGCTTTTTTGGAGTCAGCATCTAGTGGCCACTGAGAGTATTGCACTTGCCTCATATTTCAGCCTCTGTTCTTTCATCCACTTCTATATACCATCTGTGGTTACCATGAACATGTGTACTGTTGTTAATTTTAAAATAATTCCCCCCTACAATATCTTGCTCATTGAGATTTAAATGTTTATCACTCCACAGCTGAAAATAGTTCCCAACAACACCTTCTTACTAGTAATTTAAGCTGAAAACTGCTGCTTTATATGCAACTATTTGGCATTGTTGAAAGAAATAAGGAAATAATACATTTACAACCTGGTCTTAAAGTTGTGTATATTCAGTAAAAAAGGCTTGGGTGCAGTGTTCACACAGTATAGAAAAACTAGATGGGAAAAGAGATGGGATAACAAATCATTCGTTTTGCTGCATTTATTCTGGGATTTGTTGAAGATAACAAAACCACAGAACATCACAATCCTCATCCTGTAACAATGAATCTGCTGTTTAAAAACTTCTCAGACATAACGGTCAGATCTGCTTTTCTACAATGGCTCATTAAACGGGAACACATGCCTCGAGCTGGCAGGTGCAACAAGAATAAAATGTGCATCATTAGAGTGTGACCACAGTGATAGTCCATCTCCACTGTGACTCATACAAAACTACACCCGTGTGTATTTAAGTGTGCAGGTTCTTGATTGAACAAGCAGATGAGAGATGACACTTGTGGACGCTGAGTCATGCCAAGAAATCTGATAGCACATTAAGCGAGAGCTGCAAACCAACAGACCGTCCTCTCCAAGTGTCTTCAAGTGCCATAATGTATTCCTTAAGCCTCTGGTGAATGAAAATCCTTCACGTCTGATGTATGCAAACCCCCTCTCCTCTTCCCCTCTTGCTGATCTCTTTTTCATCAATTAAGTTGACCGTTTTGGTCACGCATGATGAAGTCCATTACCATGACAATGAAGAGAATGATGGGAGAGGAAAAGCGAAGGAGCGGATGGGGGGAGGTTTATGGGGAGGTGTAAAAATCTGTAGGTGGACAACTTTCTCATGAAGACTCAGACTTAGTGGACCAGTGAGGGCAGTGGGGGATCTGCTCAAATTTGTTAAGGGGGATGGTGCATCAGGGAAATCATCTCATCTCAGCCAGGATCCCAAGTTTTCTCTCAGACTGGTCATGGATCACTGAAAAACAGGTGTATTGATTTTCACTCTGAGCTCTCAAAGCAAAACAGAAGCCAATGCATAATAACTTCTATATATTTTACTTTTCATTTTCACATTTCAACATGCAACATTTTTGACATTTAATGTTTCATTTGAGGCCTGGAAAAATTCTTTTGGAGAAGCGGGGGACAACATTAGGGTTCAGCTAAAGGTCAGATGCTCTGATTGGTGGAGAGATGCTGCAGGCTTACATTAGTTGTGGAGACACAGGCCTGCATATTTATTTTGTATTATGTATTTTAATCTAATTACCTAATCCATTGAGATATTTTGTTATTGCATTTTTATGCAAGAAAAACTGCAGCACTTGCAAGAAGAAAAGGGAATCAGGGGGAACACACTGGGAATACGTGGAGTAGCCGTTTACACTTACTCTAACCAACCTAATGGATTATTGATTGGAAAAGTAATCCTAGTGAAAGCAAGCTAGCTAGCCTTGTTGGTTGTTTTGAGCAAACAGGACATTGTTACATCTCTCTGATTGCATTGTGCATGAAATACATTTCTCTTGATCGGTCCAAACTTCTTTCTTATCATGGGACTGTTCCCACGGACAATAAGCACTTCTCCTAAGCTTACACCCAGAGTGTTTGTGTAATTACTCTCACTGCAAAAAGAGAGAAACAAAACCTACCGCAGGTTAAAGTCACCGACAAATTTGACACTTCATTTTAATAAAGTGGTAACAGCTCTCCTGTTAACCTACAGTCCCTACACCCCCTGATTATTATGTCATGTTTCTCTTAAAACTGTACTAATTGTTGAATAATGTTTGAAAGAAGACAGAAAAGTTGCCTCCCACTATTTCACAATAGTGTTGCTGTTTGAATATATAATTATGCATTATCATTTAACACGCAGTTGTGTTTGTTACAGTGTTGTGCAACAAACCTATTGCTTGATTTTACTGTGGTTATTTTCTCCTTTATTAGTTAATCAGCTGTTTTTTTTATTAGACCTTTCCTCGCTCCATTAGGTAGACTGACACACGGCATATAAATAAATATTTTTCTCTCCAACAGATGCTAAATTTTCAGGACATTTTTATTAGGATATGAATGAAATTTACAGAGTATTTATTTAGTCCAGTGTTTGTGGCTCTCTGATATCTTTTTTTTTTTTTTTTAGAAAAAGCACTAAAAATCTTGGATGTTCGGTGCTGCTGCTTTAAGAATAATGTGCCTCAGGTGATGTGATGATACTCTGGTGAGTTTTGTGGTTTTACCCTCGTCTCTGTAATAACAGAAAACATTTTAAAGGCTTTACAGTGGAGACTTATAAAAGTGGACACGGCTTATAAGCTTTTCGTGGACCAGTGGTCGACTAAATCCTCAGTGTTTTGCTGCTTGTGTATCACATACAGACAGAGCTGAGATAACAGAAACACAAAAACACTTATTTCCTTTTCTATACTCTCTGAACAGGACACACTTCTCTACCTTAATCATTGTTTCATTTGTGTGTGTGTGTGTGTGCGTGGAAACAGTGCGAGAGTTGCAGATCTGCAGAGTCGGGCCTTTTTTAAATGCTCTCACTTGATTCTAATTAGCCACTTCTTCAGACTTCCCCTCAGGCTTGTATGAAACTAATTACAGACAGAAGAAACCTGGGCTGAACTAAACTCTGCACTACAGGGCCTGCTTCACTGCTGCTTCTCTACAACAAGTAACAGATCTTTTGTTGCATCTTAACTGTCTAAGTCATGTTGTTGATCACTGAAGTATGGGTTGACTGCGAGGACATGACCTCCTGAACTTCCACAAAAGTCACAGGTTCCACTTTACTTCAATATTTCCTCATTGTGATGGTCTGACCCATGACTAGACCGGTTTTTGTCATTTTTGATTCAGATTTTTAAACTTCTAACATCACATTTGCAACAAAATATCCAACCACAATGAGATTCTGAATAAATGTGAAGGATAAAAAGGCATCAAAGTACTCACAAATAAGACAAAGTACTTTAAAAGTCTTGACAGATAGCACAGGAAGAACAGAGAAAATCTGTGTTAGGATTGTTTGTACTTTCCAACTTAATGAACAGACACAAAGTGAGGTTCATGCAGAGTGACGAGTCCAAACACGTATCAAAACAAAAATCGGAAACAGGTTGCACAACTTTTCTAACACATCCCTGAGGAAATAAACATGCTTATATAAAACCAGCACACCTTGGAAACTGTGTATTGGAGGGACAGTATGTACAGGGACTGCAGCACTAAGCTGCTCTACACCCTTGAATTTATGTGAATATTTTTGCAGAAACTCAAATCATTCGTCATCAGGACGACTGGATGATGCTTCACCATTGCTTGCTCTACACCTCTGTTTTTAAAGTGAGAATTTTAACATACTGTATTCAAGACCGGGACAGTGAAGTGTTGCTCAGCTTGGCTCAGGATTTCTAATATAATGCTTCATTCTCTGGCAACATCTAGAGCTGTGCCTTTAGTTTTGGCTAATGGTCAAATCTGCCGCTACACTCGGCCTGAGAGGATCCGATGTCTGAGCACATTCCTGCTCGGTAACACAGTCCTTCAGTCGTCTGAAACAAAAAGGTGCAGAGCAGAGCACAACTGACCATGAGAAAAGAGAAAGCAACTACACATGAAATAATATCAGGACCTGCTGGTTTTAACAACTCCCACCAGCACATACATTTAGGGACTGCTGCACATTCCTGGTTTGTTTGGATAATTGTTGTAGATGTAGTTTGAAAGATTGTTCATACAGACACCCTAAATAGAGTAAACCTCTGTGCATCTTGCAGCAATAAGAATATATGACATGATATTTGGTATATAAAAGTACAAAAACTTACCTTTTAAAAAAAATACATCTTATTTGCATTTAGGTGTCTCAACTTAGGTTATTATTCTGTTTTGATGCCTGGGCCAAAATGATCACAGTTACAGGTGCATGACATAAAATTTACTTTTGACAAGCTGCAAGTGGATCGCCACATCACACCTTGAAACGATCCAGCTCGGTACACCTTGTAATGTAGCTGCCTGCTATCACCCCGCTGTCAAAAGTAAGGTGGAAATTTTCCACCGCCTGCGTCAGACACTATATCATGAAGCCATCCAGCCGGCCGACTGACCGGTCTGTCAGTGCTGCTGCGGGTTTCGCTGACTCACACAAACTTTTTTCTGCTGACTGGGCAGGTTGAGCAGAATGAACAGTCCCATAGCAGAGAGGTGTCAATAGCATCAGGAGCAGGTAGCAGCCCGACATCACTGATGGCTGCAGACTGATCTGTTGAGTAGGCCGGTCTGAGAAAACTCAGCTCTGCAACTCTAAGATGTTTTATTTATTTTTGCCTGCTGTGGTGGAGGACAGGAGACAGGTATGGATAGTTCCTGGAAGACGTAGCTATCTTTACCCACTAATAAATAAAGAGACAGGTCTTTTATATTTTATATTGTAATATCAATTTAGGCTGATCAGCAGCATTCAAAACCACTGACAGGTGAAAAGTAGAGCATTGATCATTTTGTTGTGATAGTTCCTGTGGAGGGGTGGGACATATTAAGCAGTGAGTAGACACTTAGTTGTTGAACTTAATGTCTTTGTAATGGGTGACAACTGCAATGATATCAGGTCCTAGTAAGCAGTCATTGGTATCTGACCAGACCCGCCTCCTCACTCCTCCCTTCATATCAAATATGGTCACTTCTGGCTCCAAACATCCAACATGGCAACGTTCAAACGCCAAACTCCTGGCTTCAAAACGTGAGTCCACAAACCAACAGGTGATGTCATGTCAAGTACGCCGCTTCACAGCAGTAATATTCTCAAATGGCAGTGGCCTCTATCAGCAGCATGAGGCTTCCTGCCACACTGCAAACACACAAATGGTTAGAGAGGCATGACAAAAAATTCAAGGTTGACTCAACCTCCAAATTTCCCAGATCTCAATCCAATGGAGCGTCTGTTGGAGGTGCTGGACAAGCAAGTCAGATACATGGAGGCTCAACTTAAAGGATCTGCTGCTAACATTTTGGTGCCAGATACCGCAGCACACCTTCAGAGGGCTTGGCAAGTCAGAGCTGTATTGGCGGCACGAGGGCAACTGACAACACAGAGCAGGGGGTTCAGCTGTTGTGCCTGAGTAGTGTATACCAGGATATAGTTTTATTTTCTGAAAATTTGATTAAGAAATAATTTATACAATAAATGATCAAACACGGTTTTCTCCTAGTAAGTAATTCAGCATCTCTAATGATTAACAAAATGTTGTAGCATCAAACTACACGAACCATGATCAAAGTATTTCCCTCGTCACTTTCTTCTTTTTTTTCATGGTGTCCATGGCATGAACACAAATTTAACAACTCGTACAGTGAGTACTACCTTGGCTCCTAAGTAGCTGGCACAGAACAGAGTTGAAACAAACACAAGCAAGGAAAGAAAGAGAGGAGGTAAGGTGCAGGAGAGGAAAGATAAAATGAGAGAAGAGACAGTGGTAAGAGAGAAACATATGGAAAAAAAGAGAGATTTACAGTGAGTGTTTGGACGCTTCACCCAGAGAGAAAACCACATGACTCAAAGTGATGGGAGGGCAGCAGTGCTGGCATCATTAAACTGAGAAGCAGACAATAATAAAAAACCACAGGGTGGTGTTCGTGTGTGATTTTGTGCACACACACTTGTATCTGCGAGCTAAGAAGGAGCCATTCTTTAAAATATAAGACAGAAGATAATACTGTGTTTTACACAGTACAACACACATTTTCTAAGAGTTATTCTTTAAAATGCTTCAATTAAATCCCCCTGGATGTCCGGGAGACTCATTTTCTATGGTCTACACTCCACTGCAGAGAGAAAAGAGTCTATATGAGAGAAGGAAGAGTGTTAGAGATTCTTATACAGATTGCCTCAATGATGAAGTTCAGTTGTGTAGCGTTTTTTCCACCAAATAAAATCCCAACAACATGAGGCTCGAAGTGAAGTAGTCTAGATACAAATGCAAAGTGACTCAACTGAACAAAATCAGTTACAAAGTCTGTTCTCAGATCTGAAGCAATCTTCAAAAAAAATCTTCATTTTACATTAAGACATTTTTTAGCCATCTGCTAAAAAAGTGTGATTACATAGTAGTGGGTTTTGTTGATAAGTGAAAAACTACAAATAGTACTAAAGCAGCATAATGACATTACCTGAAAGTTGAGTTAAGTCAACTAATTGATTGCTCAACAAGAAAATGTACTTATTTCATGAGTTATTTTTCTGAGTAACACTCACAGTTCCAAAGATCACATTTTAACATCTCGTATTTACACTGACACCAAAATGAGACTCACAGGTGATTGACTGATAAACATTAATTATAGATGAATTACAGCAGCACTTTGCGACATCAGGAAATCACCTCTGCTAACCAGATAAAACAGTGAAGGGATTAAAAGTAGAAAGAAAAATCTCTCTCTTTATCATGACAGACAAAATGTATTTCTGTTTTCTCTCAGGAGAATTACAAGGTGATCCAAATTCCTGGAAAAACCAAGCAGCACCAATCCTCACAGAGAAACAAATTCTCTTCCTAAGACTTTGCACAGCTTTAATTTGCTAATGAAGTCCTTAATTACAGCCGATGGGCTTCCCCTTGTGGGCCATGAACATAGCTCTTATATAGTTAATGGGAAAGGACAGCGTGCTATGAGCAGGCTTTGTTAGTGGCTGTGAATGTTCTCGAGCCAAACAAGACGAGGCTCTGTGTGTGACTCTGTCCCAAGTGGCTGTGCTGCCTAATTAACTAAAGGGTTGATTTGTATTACACAGCTATTTGGGTCTGAAAGCAGGCTGGGTGGGACACACAGTTTTTATAGCTATTTACATTTACATAAACACACATGTAGGCACACAAACAGCACAAAACATTAGTGGAGATGGAAAAATGTGTTGTATTTTACAGACTACCTCCCAGTTTGTTTCGCCTCTCTGCTTATTTGCTAATATATCTACTGCGCACAGACCACACAATACATGGCTCATGTTCCCCAGGAGAAAAACAAGAGCCCGGGACTGTACAAAAACATTAACAGCTACAATTACCAACACCACAGCGTCACTCATCCATTACAAAATGCAAAGAGTTCTGAGTGCAGCTGTATGTTGACCTTTAATTATAATACTTATCCAGTCAGCTTATTTTGTGTGTGTGTGTGTGTATAATTAGTTTCAGATGCTGGAGCACAAACCAAAAATGGACAATCATTCAGACAAAAGCAGATCAGAAGTGTTTTAGATACTAATTGACATGTAAGACTGAAAGACTGAGCCTGGAAAGATGTGCAGGTAACAGGTTTTTGTCTCAGGTTCAAACATGAAAATACCATCATTACTGGGAAATACAAATAAATAAACAAAGAATCTTAAACATTAATATCTGCATCTGAATTAAAACTACTACTGAGGACTTTTCTAAGTCTGACGAGGCAAAGTAGAAGAACTAGGGCACACCTGAAATAGATGTACCAGGTGCACTGGGATGGAGCAGAAAGGAGAAAGTAAGGATACGGGAATAAAAGAGGGAGAAAAAGAAAGGAAGAGTCTGTAACAGCTGACAAAGTCACTGGAGGGATCAGGGTGGTGAAAATGATGAAAGAGCATCTCGTTAATCTGTTCTGCACATCTGCTAATGATCCCATTAATTATTGCAAAAAATTAGGCTAATTAATGTCATCATTAAGTCACATACTCACCATATTATATTACTAGCTTTTTGTTACATTCGCAAAATCACACGCAATCCACTAAAATGTAATAAACTGTGTGTTTGTGAGGCTTGGCTGTGCATTAGAGAGGTGATGATTCAACTCTGTGGTAATATCTGGTTACACAGTTAGTGGCTGGTGATATGTTGGATATCTCTATGTAGAGATGCAATATTCACAGAGAAAATTCTAACATGAAATCACAGAAGACATGTGGTGCCTGTATTAAGTCTGATTGTGTGACTTACAACTTTGTAAACACAAAACTCAAACGCATCATTTCACAGACACCATGACACTGGAGCCGGGTATGAAATCCTGATGGTTTGGTCGCTGCATGCTTCATCAGAGTCTCGCTGCACGTTCAAATTTAGGAATGATACGAGAAAAACAACATAGCCAGAGTTTCTGCAGAGTTTTAGGTTCAATCAAAGTTTAAGCTAAAAGAAGCACACAGACATACTCCCACAGAAATCACTGTTGCTTCCCTTACTCTCACACATCACTTGTACAAGTACACATTTGGCTACTTTGAAACAAATACAGTCCAGGGTTCAGATCTGTGGAAACCGTGTTTCCTCAAATAAAAATCAGTCATCAATTAGTCTCCCAGAGGAGTGGTCAACACAAAAACAGACTGGGAAAAACAACACAGGCCACTCTAAACTGTAAAATGCCTGAGGGTTGCTAAGTTAAAATGATTACAGAAAAGCACAGATGGTATATAGAAATGGAAGAAGTAACTGGGTCTGAAAAATGAGGCCATCGCAGAAGTGTAAGAAAGTGTAACGCTCCAAAAAAAAAAGTACTTATTATGTTTCAAGAAGAGGACAAATTTAGGGGCATTTGTAGTTTAAATGACAGCTCTGACCTAAACTCGAGTCTCATGCACACTGGGCGGCATCCTTGGGTTCAAAGGTCAGACCGGCCTCCTTACTCCTCCCTTCATATCCAAATATGGTCACTTCTGGCTCCAAACAACCAACACAGTGATGTTCAAATGACGAAGTCCTGCCTTCAAAATGTGAGTCCAAAAACCACCGGGTGACATCACATTAGCTTCATCTATACCATATACAGTCCATGCAGGAAATACATTACCAGCATAATGCAGCCATTTTAATGTATTGATCTACACTGTTCCCAATTCTTTTGGAGGCATCAAAACAAGACTTTCTACTAGAAAATGATGAATTATACTTATAAAGCTGAGGAAATTAGAAATAAAGGCCAGCCTCTAATACAAGCCAGCCTCAAATAGAGGCCTGTAACTGTCAAGAGGTGAAGACAAAAAGGCCTGATTCACTATTTAGACAACAGCACATGCTCCACAACAATAGCCGTTTCATTTTCAGCTCCTTTCAGCCAAACCAATCCCCACACTGACATATTCACTGCCAGTACAGCGGCGAGGGAATGTCGCCACAGAATTAAACTCCACTATAGTGTGAAATACAAAGACATTTACCTGAGGCAAAAGCTGTGTGAGATCATCCGGCCAAGTGTTACATTTAATGAAGCATTCATTTGCATTCAAAAAAAGTTGTGCACTCCGTCAGAAAGTTCCCTGAAATGAATAATTACTAGTAATAGCAGGTTAAAAGTCATTTATATAACTGCACCCATTACCTCTGTCTACAATAATAAATGTGAATAAAACTACTTTTCAATGTGGCTGAAAATAAGCAAGATTGATCTCTATTGTTGTACCCGCTCGAGAAGGACAGCTGTCCACTGCGAATATAAATGAAAAGCTCAGTGACTCATAGCTGTGATTCAGCTAGAACAGGTGAAGAAGTTATTAAAGGCAGCAAAAGGTAAAGATCAGTCCAGGATAAATGTTGTATGTGTCCAACTGCATCATTTCACTGACTTTTTTTTAACAACTGTTCAAGCCACTTACCCAGAAGTTGTTCTGAAAGAAGGCCATCTTTCCTCAGAGGTTCACAGCAATCTGTACAAGAACAAAACAAAACAGTAGAGCAGCATTAGAGAAAAGGCTGACGTCAAGATGTTTCTTTTCCAGTGTGTCTGACCTCTATTTTCTCCACAACAGTCCTGGAGAGAAGGGCCTTGAGGCCTTTTTTCTTTGTTTCTTGTAACAGTCAGTGAAATGTATTTACTTTCAGCCTTTTTTTCTGCCCTCTGACAATAAACTGCAATATCAACATCTCAGCAAATTGCTCATAAACAAGCTTCCAGAAAGTCCTGGCTGTGTGAAAACTCCTGAGACACCTTCAGTGTAGGAAGGGAGGTCCTGAGGGAGAACAGAGAGGAGCTTAACAAATGACTTCAAAGGATAAAAACTCGGAGGATGGAGGGAGCTGAGGAAGGGAGCAGGGAGGAGGAGTGACAGGGGAGATGGGGGAGGACAGAGGGATGAACGGGGGAGAAGACAGAGATCGATGGAGAGAACGAGGCGGAAGAGACGGAGGTAACCACCAAGGAGATGATCAGATAGATGCGGTCCTCAGCTGTGATTGGCTCAGACAGATGCTGCTGTTGATCAGCTTACGTCTGCATTTTCTCATTTGCAGACTTGATATCATTCCTACTGCTGCTTTTACAGTACCATAGGATTTCTATCAACCACTTCATCTACTAGGTGATACATAGAGCTTTACTGCAGCTATTCTAAACATATGATTTGAAACAATGTTACCAACATTGGTCCACTACAGAATTGAATAGAAACTTAGCAAAAAGGTTTATGATTCAGGTTTAAAGCATTCTGTTTTTTGTTCTCAGTTTTGTTTTGTTTTTTTTTTACATAAGGCTCGCAGTTACAATCCTGAATCCACCGTTATGCGCCACAATAAGCAGCTAATGGGTGTAGCATTTACCAAATAGAGACGTCCTGCTGTGATCTTTCTTGAGGCGAATGTTTGTGCTGTCAGCTTTCAGATTCTGGATCAGGGATCAGACTCAGACAGATTCAGACAGATGATGAAATGAGGGACTGTGTAAATTGCCATCAGAAGCTATTCAATTATTTGAACTATGCAAACTTTACCAAATATCAATATTAAAACCAGCCTCAAAAACCTTCTGTCAGACTCTATTATCACCTACTATTCTAAAACAGCATTACTTAGCAGAAAAATAATATATAATTATTATGTTTAAAAACAACTTGCAAGTGTGGTCATCTGTTTTGTTTATTATAGGTGGATCACAAAAGATTACATTAAACATCTCTTCCCATAACACACTGTGTGCACTTGTCTTTGACATTTGGTATTTTGTACAAATATACTCATTTAGATCCTACAATTAGCCAAACATAAGCACAGGGAGGGCCCTGTGTGGGGTGACCACCCTGAGGTAATGACTTTCACCTGCAGGAAAACACATCGTAACACAACAGACCAACATGTGATGTAGGAAAAAACACACATCTCCTTCACATTTTTGAAAGGTCTCACTTGTCCTGACTGAAGAGTTCTCATGAATGAGGTGCTTTTTAATTGGCTGGCTGCAGGAGGAAATACACCACTGCACTTACACCCTCTGACCCCCTCCGTACACATATTAAAGAAGCACAAACACATTAAAGAAACACATACATCACTGCAACCCGATTCCTGTCTTTGTAAAAGAAACTATAATGTGGTTAAGTTTCCCGAGGGCTGCTTCATACAGGGTTCCTGTTATCTGTTATTGTGCTGACTGCGCGTGTGTGTGTGTGTGTGTGTGTGTGTGCTGACAACAGCCCTTTCCCTGTATTGGCACAGACTATGCTCAGGCCTGGTGACCTGGCATCAGCAGCAACACACAGTGAGACATACATAGTGAAAGCGGTACACACACACACACACACACACATATATACACACACCTGACACACCTGACACCTTGTTAATTAGCTCAGCGGTGGGACCAGAGGCCCCGCGGACAGCTTTCTGTTTGGCAGAGGAGGACAGTCCAGCACAGAAGGGGAAGAAATACAGAAATAGAGATGGGCTACAAGATCAGTCAGCATTACCTTTTTCAATTTTCAGTGTAATTTGTGTTTTGATATGACCATGTCCTGTTAATTCAAAGGGTCCCCATCTGCTGACTGATGCAGATTATGAATGTGGACAGCCTAGAATATACAAGAGCTACACAAGCAACATTCAACATAAAAGGCACAATCTCAAGGACTGGAGGACAAGCATCATGACAAGACGCTGTTGTAAGAGTTTAACTTAAATAATGAACCATGTCACCATGATCGAGTGTGTACGTGTCTCTTGTGTTTTTGGCTTTGATTTATATTTTTCTGCTTTAGTACGAGTCTTTTCTTCTACTTTTCAGCTGCTGCTTTTGGTTGCACATCTGCAGCCGACATGTCTGCATTGTGTATAGACTCACAAATGTGGGTTGCATGTGGATGTCCACAAAAACGTCAGTGAGAGCTTTACCTAAATAATATTTACCTAATATAGATCCATGTGACCCTCTTTCAGACATGGGGAGGTGGAAAGCTTTAACTGGCCTCTATGGTTTTGAAAATTTAACTCTCGTCACTCAGTAATCACAGACTATTTTTTTTTGGCTGAGTTTAACACAAAATTAGGTTTTACTTTGTCGGCGTGTTCTGAATAACACAATTTCACCACAAAAAAAAACCTCTTTGACTTTTACTTGAACTTCAGGTTGTAATTCACTGGTATTTATGTGGTAAAAAATGCAATATGTGGAAACTTGGAAATGTAAAATATTTCTAAAGATTATTTCAAAAATTACAGTTTCAAAAAGCGTCATCAAGATTTTTAACTCCGTAATAATAAATGCTGTGGGGACAGATTTTCATGGTGAAAATCCACATGCAGGGGGACTGCAATCCCAACCAAACCACCAGATGGTTTCCATGCGAGCAGAAAGGGGGGCAGAGGGAGGACAAGATAAAAACAGATACTCTGGGATGGTGAGTGGGGGCAAAGCCACTTGTTTTCTCCTTGTGACAGCCTGGTGTGCCACACTGAGACACACTGTGGATCTGAGCTAATTAGCCATTTTGCTATAATCCTCACAGTTTTGACACAGCACAATCCAGACACACTAAGACAGAGCGAGGTGTGCACCAGGACCCCATGTGGATACCCACCACGGTGGGATGTATGGAAGTAGCTGACATCCAGCATTCTCCATCTGGTTCCAACTAGACGTTCAGCTGAAATCAGCTCTGAGGCAAACAAGAAGTGGGACACGCTGTGACCTTGATTTCTCGCACCCAAGATCATTTTTTATTCACAAATTAAATGTCAGCACAAAACAGTGGTCTGCCTCTGAGCGTCCCTCTGCACACTGGTTAAATATCAACCGACTGAAGACACAAACACTGAACTGTAAACACCCCAACACATTCACAGAGGAAAGACGATTTAAGGCTTGACATTTAAAAATACAGACTCGGCGCATCACACTCAGTGTCACAGGGTCTGCTGTAACAGGCACGAGATATGTTTCCCATTATTCTGACATCTAAGAGCATTTTAATTTCTGTTATAGTTTTGACAATGGAATAATTTTGTGTTTGCTCCTCCATGAGTGTGGTTGAATATTTAATGATGGCAAAAATCCTGTTTGCATATCAAGCGAGACAAAGAGACTCTAAAAATGTCAGAAAAATGTGTTTTTGTCTACGCTACCTGCAATTTGTTCATAAAAACTGTAGTGATAAGAGCTAAATAAGCATGACATGTTACATGGTTGAATCTTAAATTGTCACACAGACTCCATTCCTTCTAAATTAATAAATTAAACGACTCGGATTTTGCCGCAGCATCTTCAGAGAGGGTTTTTTTCAGGTTCACAGACAGTCAGTAGTAAAGTGATATCAGGGAGGAAGAATCTCTGTATCCTTAATAAACAAGCTGAATGTGTTATTCACTCATGGCTGCACATCCACATCCACTTGAAGGGATTATTTCTCTCTTTTTTTTTTATTAGATTTTTTGTTAACTTTTTCCTTTGTTTTTTTTTTTTGGTTGTATTTTTGGATTATTCCAAGACATGAGACCAAATTCATAAAGCAGCAGATATACCCAGTTTCTCATGCAGTAAATCCAGGGAACCTTAAGCTGCTCTTGAAGATGAAAAAATTGGTCACAGAAAAGAAACAGTCTTCAGGGATTCCCAGGCGGTGCAATAAAAATAGAGGCATTAAAAGCTTGGTGTTGGTCTGGGTGGAATTCATAAATTCATATTGGAAAATAGAAACAAAATTAGAAACAACAACAACAAAAAAAAACATTTGGTAGAAAGACGAAATGCTATTCCAATACTTGCTTCCTATTAAATCTAAGCAGATTTTTTTAATGCCTGTTACCCTTCTTGTAATCCTGTTTCCCTGCCAGTCTGTTTACATCCAATCACGCCTTGTTTTAGATGCTGGATGATGTGAGACAGGTCAAAGAGTCACACAGACAGACGAGCTGAGAGACACAGCCTGAAGACACCGAACGGTCTCGCAGAAAGATAAACACAAGGTTTGAGGTGAGGAGGATCGTAGCTCTGAATGCAGCCAGCCTTATCAACACAACAACACACTAACCTCTTCTTCTGCCACACGCACACTGCCTGACAACACACAGATGGCTGCCATGAAAAATTAGGACTTAAAAAAAGCAGATGGGGAGGAGTGAAAGAAAGTCTCACACACACCAACAAAAAACTACCCACAACCCATTTAATTCCAGCAGGAAATAAATGACGCATCCTCTCCGCCCATACCAAGCTCTGCTGTTTTTATTTCTTTTTGCTGGAGATGTGCTCTACTAGCAGATGCCTCTCTGTGAAGGAAGAGAGGGAGGGAAGGCCAACACAAACTCCCACCTCCTCACCACCTCCACCTGCCGCTCTGCCTCCTCTGGGTGAGAGAGGTTGGGCAGGAATTACTCCCGATGTGTCTCCTCACACCGTCAGTATAAAACACCAGAGAACAGCCTCCTCCACTGGGTCCAAGAGCCAAATAAAAATGGAATTGGGTTAAATGTAATGACACAGCCGAGTGTGGAATAAAGATGCTTCGCTAACCTCTGAACGGACCCATTTGTCACAAGCTCAGGGAGCGGAGCAGATGGGAGAGGAAAAAAAAAAAAGATGATGCAAAGGAGTAGAGGAAATAAGGAAAAAGGACAGGTAGAGGGTGAAAAACAGACATGAATGAGGCGAGGTGGGTGGATGGTGAGACTCCAAGATAAAGCAAACACAGCCATATTGCAGAATCAGATAGGTAAACATAAACAAACCTCCAAACTGTTGAAGGACAAGTTGACAGACGAGACAAAAAGCTAAGTGACATAGTGGCGAAGGCTTAAAGGAGATGGATGAAAGGAGTTCTCCAAAACATGCAGTGGTAGTTTCAAAATAAAAGTGAGTTCACAATTACATCCTGAACACTTTAAAAACATCAACATCAATCTTCATAATCAATGTATTGATTGATATTAATTAGTGCTGTCAAACACTATCACTAATCACAGGGTTGATATGGATTAATTTAGAATAATCACGATTACATATCATTATTTTTTATGTATATTAACCCTATTGGGTCTATTATTCAAACAGTGTAAGATTGATAAACAACATGACGTTTATTGTTTATCATAATTCTGCACTGACTCGGTTTATCAACACAATTTCAAAACTGGTAGTTAGCTTGATATGTGCAGTCTGTATGCAAACTGATAGCACAGCACGGAGCACTTGAATACGATCACCAGTTATTCTGTCTCCTCATGTATCTACAGGGCACAGACACACACCAAGCTTTCACTTTCACTTTGAAAGCAGGACTCGAATCCCCTGTGTTTCTGTTTCTTCATGCATCAAATGTGCACAAACACATCACCAGATTCACGAAAAATATGATGTTTATTGTTTGTCAAAAGTCTGGATTGACTTGGTCTATCAACACAGATCCAAAACTGGTTGTTAGTTTGACATCCGCACTTTTGACACAAGTTGAACTGTTGATTCTGCGAGGCTCCGTCTTGCTGCTACATCACTGTAAATTTGCCTTGTCATTTGGACAGGTGTATGTGTCCAGGGACCTGACGGAGTTAATCGCGTTTGATTTTGCATGAGGGTGGTTTGACACAAGCTGGGTGATGCATTAGCCGTAGTGCTAGCAGTATGTACTAATGTATGCGTCGCGTTGATGTGGTATTTTAAGCTGAAAGTACTTCGGTGAAAACAAAACTTCTTCCTGCAGAGTGTCAGTCAACTATTCTGTCTTGATTTTTTTGTACTCAAATTTCCTACGGAGAGGACCAACATGCTGTTTAGCCTTTTCCATTTTTATCGGTTGGTTCTGCTGCCTGTCACCACAGGATTAACTGGCTATTTGTGCATGTGTGACGGCAACTGCACTTGGACAAACTGCCTGAAATGCTTTACCAGAGATATTCAGAATCATTCTTTGCTGCAGATGGATTAATTGCGTTAAAATTATTAATCAGATTAATCATGATGATGGATTAATCCACGTTAATGCATTAATTTTGACAGCCCTAATATTAATAATAATTTCTGAGTGTGTTTAGGGTCTAATCCTTGAACTGACTGACTGATAAGAGTTGACTTTAGCTAATGACATCAGAATCACTGGTGGAAAAATATGTATGGACTGAATATTTCATGATTTAAAATGACGATTATTTTAATTGAAGTCAATTTGAGGCCAACATCTAGTGGCCGTCAAGGGGATTACACCTTGTTGCACACTGGCCTCATTTTTGAGACCTGGTTGCTTCATCCAATTTCTATAAAAAGTGTATGGTTTAGTAGCAGTTTAGGCAACAAGGTGTGACTATGTCATAAGGAGCATTTAATATGTGATGAATCCATTAATAACATACTGGTCAAACCAACATCATCATAAGATTTGTACATACATTACATTTCCGTCACTGCCCAGCCAATAGTCACAACTATAGACAGTGACATGGGATATTGTTTGTGATCTGAGAAATGAACAGGACAGCTACAGCTGACAGTGAGGAGCTGCTTTAGGTAATCATCCGATTATTATGAGGATTAATGTTTGTGACCATCTGTTAAAACATTACAACAAGAAGTAAAGTGTGCAGCAAACTGTGTGTAAAGCTGTACATGGGCTCACTGGCAGCAATAACCAATCAATGTGCTCACATGCTCAGAGTGACAATGGTATAATGCTAACATGTAATAATGTTGATCACGTGGAGCTTAGTGTAACTCGTTAGCAAGTAACATTAAACAGGAAGTACTGCTGAGACTGATGGGAATGCCTTTAGTTTTGCAGGTACGTATTCATAAACCAAAGTGGTTTGCTTTTTGCACTGCTGACCAATCCTTTGTTGTTTGATTATTGGTGGGAGAAAATTATTTATCCTGAGAAACTGATTTTCTATTAGTTTTCTCAATCAGATAAATAATCAGCAGATGAATAAGTAATGAATAAAGTTCTATCCCTGTGAGAGTTTTATCCATCGTTACCTGGGATCGCAGCAATGCAGTGAGATTTATTACTATTACAAAGGTCCAGGTGTGATACAAAGAGAGAGGGGAAGGACAAATGGACTGAATTTATAGAGCAGCTTGAGTTTACTGCACTGCAGGTTGACTCGTCTGTCCTTCAGTATTAGTTTTAAACCTGATTTGGCGAAGCGTGGAGGAGAGATCATTTTGTGTCAGGCCTAATTTCCCCTTCACCACCACCGACAGTCTTCTGCACTCCTCTGCCACATCTACCGGCGTGGGATGACTCACCGCTATGGCTGGTCGTTTAAAGCAAGACTTCACTCTGGACATTTAGGAGTTTCTTTTGTATCTGAATAAAAAAAAAAACCAGTGTAATAATAGGACCAAATATCAGCTATACTTTTTTTTTGGGGGGGGGGGGGGGGGGGAAAAAAAAAAAA
>OOFC01008302.1:46099-77918 GCA_900323345.1 Pseudochromis fuscus
AGAAACAAACATAGAGCTTACTTAGCACAACTGTGTCCTTTACCATTTTTATTTTTCCACTCCTTTCCATCATCACTACTGGCATAAAAACAACATGAGTCAAGAAGATGAATATACATTCAGAAAGAATATAAGAATAAGCTGATTAGCCAAACAACTTATAGTTATTCTGCAAATGGATGTTTATTACTGACCTTCGGTAAAAATTTATGTTGGAATATGATTATTGTAAGTAGTCATTGAATGAAAATGAATCCAAAACCATTTCAGAGCTGGATATTTTATTATTTATGAGTTCATTCGTTAATTATGCTCTCAATTAATCAATAAGTTTGCTGTCATACATGATCAAGAACATCAGCAAATATTCACATTTGAGAAGCTGAAACTGAAAAACGATTCACTGAATATCAAAATGGCATTCATGAATGATCTGTGGGTTGATTGATGCACTAATTGTCTCAGCTTTAACTAGTTCTAATAAAAAATTAATTATTCAAGTAATTTATTAAGGACAAACACATACTCGAATACAGAACATCCTGTGATATCAGATCAGAAGTGGAAGAATTTGTTGCTTTTCTCTGATATTCATACACTGAATATAGAAATGGACAAATCAACTGTCTCATAAATGAGGCCAATGTGGAGGTGAAAAAAGTGCAGGACTAACAATGGCCACTAGATGCTGGCTCCAAAAAGCTCTGGCTCTAACTGACTTACATTAAAAAATTGACATTTTCAGTCATGGTAAATGGAGGATATTTTTATAGCGCTTTCATGACCTAAGCTAGGTCCCAAAGCGATTTACACGGCAACTCATTCACTCATTCACACACATCAATGGCTACTGAGCTGCCATGCAAGGCACTAGCCACCATTGGAAGCAACTTAGGATTCAGTGTCTTGCCCAAGGACACTTCGACACATGGACAGGGGGAGCCAGGGATCGAACCCATGACCTTGTAATTTACAGGCGACCCGCTCTACCATCTGAGCCACAGGCGCCCTCATGAAATACTCAGTCACTACATTTTACCCACTAGTTGTTAGATAACGTCAACGCTTCTCCTCAGTGTTCAGGTGGTCCATCTGAACATCATTTCATCATTAAGTAGATATTGGGCTTCAAAAAGGGGCGTGGTTAGTTTGATCAACAGCTCTGGTCTTCACTGAAACTAGACCTGACCTCGACCCTTATCCACATTGGTCAGTGTCCCCAGGGTCAAGAGTTAGACCCGCCTCCTCACTCCTCACTCCATGTCCAAATATGGTCACTTCTGGCTCCAAATCAACCAACATGGTGGCGTTCGCATGCTGATTTCCTCGCTGTGAAGTCCACAAAACAATGGGTGACGTCACGTTAGCTTCATCCACTTTATATACAGTCTACAGTTAAATCGTGTAAATACTGATGATATTAACACACATTTAATAGAAACTGCACTGATCATTTATAGTATGGTGTTAGCTTAGTTTTAAATCTTACAAAAAAGATTCATCAATGGATTGATGAAAGTTAGTCCTATCATTGTCTGAAGATGAAGGACCTGATCGGTTGTCCACATCAGAGCCTGATCTCACTATTTATATGTAATACTGTGTTGGTGATTCATTGTCTAGTATAAGAAAAAGACTATTACTATAATCACTGACAACCCCAAATTGTCAAGACAACCCACAGAACTAAATGCGTCAACAAAAGTGCAGTAAAACAGAGTGTGCACTTTAATGATGACTTGCTGAAACCAACAATCACATCACCATCAACATGATGACAGAATTACAGCCTGTATTTAATGACTAAGCAAAGCTGCAGAGATTTCTTCTTAAAGCAGTAAACAGGCTGCTGGTGAACGTGTGCTCGAGACCGAGAGAGAGAAGCAGTGAGACGGCGAACACAATAAACAGGAGGAGGCAGTGAGAAGGAGAGAGAGAGGGAAAGAGAAAGCAGAGTGATAAACACAACCCAGGCTGTCAGCTCCCCATTGTCCCAGCCTGAATGTGCTTTTGTCGCTGCAGCATGCAGCTCCAGTCCAGTCCAGTCTATGACAACGTGCCAGGCGAGCATCACCTCTAAGCCCCGGCCTGACCAGCTGTGTGAGAACACAGAGCCCACACCCGCAAACCAGCATGTTTGCAGTGGTTCAGCTGTGAATTAAGACACTGTACGTCTATGCCGTCTACATGAACTGTAGTGCAAAAAAGTGCAATACTCCTGATGGTCACTAGATGCTGCCTTCAAAAACTTCTGACTCTAATTGACTTCAATTTAAAAATCATAATTTTCAATCATGAAATACTCAGTCAATGCATTTTTCCCTCATTCAGATGTCATTAGTTAAGTCAGTTCTTCATGTTATTGATATGGTGGTTCATCACTTCATAATGAAGATATTAGGCCTCAAAAAACACAATAATTAGGGGTGTAGTTAGTCTGATTGACAGGTTTGGTCTCCAGTGATTTGATCAGGTGGTTTTGGGGGTTATTCACCAGTGAACTCCAGTTCACGTCCAAGGGTCAGACCCACCTCCTCACTCCTCCCTTCATATCCAAATATGGTCATTTCTGGCTCCAAAATAAACAATGTGGATGATCAAATGTCAAACTCCTGACTTCATAATGTGAGTTCACAAACCAACGATGGTGTCACGTTAGCTTTGTCCATCACAGTGTGTATGTTATCTAAGAGGGACTTATCTCCAGGTCTTCTGTGTTGTCCAGTTGTATTCTTATTTATTTTTCACACCTCTCATTTTTATGCTTTCATCCCCTTTTCATCAGCCATGTGTGGACAAACTACAAAGCGATCACAGATATTGTGATGACATCATGACGTAGTCCCACATGTTTACTTCTTTTTCTGTTCCCTCACCTTGAACCCAGAGCCAACATCTCTCCACCCTGCCATGCCACAACAAAGGCTTGTTTCATCAACCAACCACTCAAAATGTAATAATAATAATACAATTTATTCGAAGGCGCCTTTCTTGGCACTCAAGGACACCGTACAATCCAACACAGGGTAAGAATATTTAAATTATCACGCAACACAGAGAGAAGCGTTAAACCTGCACAGATACAAAGCTTCAGTGAAGGAATAGTTTTCTTTTTTCTCCTTGAAAAGTGGTTTAAACAACTAATTAAATTTGTTGAAATAATGTTCAAATAATTAACAGATTTAAAACCAGATGTAAATGTTTTAGCTGCATTTTTCAGTGTTAATTAAATTGCTGATAATTCTTTGTTTAGTCTATGAAGCATAAAGTGTCACAAATAATCAAAAACTGCATCTTTTCTTTTATCAACAGTCTGAAGCCCAAACACATTTAAAGAAAAGGAGGTTTCAGTTTAATGAATGGCTCAAATGCTTTGTGATTATCAAACTTATTACTGGATAGTTTTCTATTGATGACTTCCCTGAAACTCAAAGTAATTTTCCCTTTTAATTAATCAGCCAGTGTGTTGGGTTTTTTTTTAATCTATCCAGAGACCACGCTGGTGTATTTAACTGTATTGTTTGACTAAAACATATTCAATTTACAATTATATTAAAGTAGAAAATCTTACATCTTGCTTGATAAATTAATAACACATTTTAAAAATTATACTGCAGATTAATTTGCAACTTCCTGAACAAACTAATTGTTTCAGCTCTTGATATCTGCTATGTGATTAATGAATGGAAAAAGATAAAACAGCCTTTAAAAGATTCTGAACGTCATTGTGAAGTCAAACTATAAATGAAAACACAGCCCATCAATAAATTAGAGGTTTTCCTCCTTGTGGCTGATTTTGCAGGGAGGTAATTAAAGTAATCTCAAACTGAAATCACCGTCCATGCTGCTGTTAAGTGATTCAACAAAATACTTTTCTTTGTATTATTCACTTCTCCTTTATCGCTCACTCCTACTGAGCACAGCATGAACTGAATGAGTAACCCAGAAATAGATCCATGACCAGAGCCGGCGGGGCCATCCTGCCTTCAGGACCCTCCCATCTGCCACAAGAAGACCTTGGCTGGACTTTCTTTCAACCTCAGGCACAGGTCATGGATTCACAAGACTTCGCAGTAGGTTGTTCTCGTCTAAATTCCCGACAAAAAACCACAGCTACACTCTATACATGAAAAACTTCAGATATGCATTGTGCTGTAAATCGAGAGCTTTGAATTGAAAGAGTTCTGTTTATGTTTTCATTACATAACACGTTCGCTTCACTGTTTCCTGCCTCATATTTCCTGCCTCTAGGTCCTGCCCTGCTTGGCAACGGTGAGGAAAGGCCTCGCAGCACTCTAGCCTACATATGAGAGGCTACACATCCATAATTAATATTTGTCATGGGCACCCTATAATGTGTTGTCGGAGCGCCAAAGCAGAAGAGGCAGGATCAGAAGAAGTAATAGTAATAAGATCTTTGTGGGTCAAAGTGAGAGAAAGAGGAGTCATCAGGGATGGTGAAGATTTCAGCTGGTTCGCTGTGCACGGCTGCAACTGTGTCCACATGAGAATATTCAAGCGACAGGACTGTTCAGCAGGTTGTTGTCATAAAGCGTCAGCTCAGCCCAGACATCTAGTCCATTCAAATCTAAATGCAAAGCAGGGAGCTCTTTTTATTCACCTGCTCCTCTTATCTTCCTCCTCCTTTCTGCAAAGCTGGAAGGGTAAGAATCAGGCTTTATTGGAGGATTGGTGGCTGTGAGGATACTGCCAGTCAGCAAAAGCTTGAGGGTGTCACCAGAGGTTTGGACACTTTTCACTGTCTGTATCATCTTCTTCTCAGGTGGTCGGCTTCCTCATTTTTTGTGAACACGTAAATAAGAGCATGTAACTACATATTAGGGCTGGGCGATATGGCTGGAAAATGTATCACGATATAACTGTTTCATAGCGATCAATGTCGTTAATTGTTGTTTGTTATTTTAACCTATTCGAAATAAGGTCCAGGAGAAAAAAAATGCTGAATTTAAATATTTTTATTTTAAACGTAACCTTTAAGAGATCCACCAGGTATAGGTCCACCTGTACCAACAGATGTTGGTGGCTGTCACTGTTTGACTTTACTGTTCTCCAACAGATGAGAGCGGCTGAGGTGGTAAAATAAATTTCTCGGATTGCCAGACTTGGTAGGGACGACGACTTGTTAACGTGCCCTCGACTCTTTCACCCACAATTTCCTCTTGCACTGTCGCGCTCATTCTCTTGTTTCACTCCACGCCGTTCATTTTTTTAAGAAGTTATGAGGTACGTGGCGAAACATGAAACTGTGCGCATCACTCAACAGGTTGTTGCTAGGTTACCAAAGAGCGAGTAAGTCTGTTGATGTCATCAACCTTGCTAGCTGAGCCATGAGAGGTCGAGAGGCTAAACTCCTTCCTCTGCCTACATCCCCCAGAATGCCTTGCGGTTCTGGATCGGTGTTTTCTTTTCTAACGGAGATCAGTGACATTATTGAACATTCTATCGAAAGTATTTTCTATTGATGTTGATCACGTGTCTATCGTGATATATATCGCTATCGTTTAATTGCCCAACCCCACTATATATCTCAACTGGAGGGGTTCCCAAGCGACAAAGCTTATTGTGATAACCCTGTCATCTTGCAAAATACAACACACTTTGGTTATTTTATGAAGATGAAAATAAAAAAAAGTTACAGCTGTTCATGTATTAAGAATAAAGGAAACATTAGAAGGTTTTGCCTCGATATAATGACTACAGAGTACACCAGCAGGTCATTTTTGAAACCCAAAGACAATCCTAACAGTTAACAAGCTTGACCTTAAACACACACTTTTAAAATCGACTTCTCTTCAAGATAATATCCCAATCTACACTCTAACACCAGCTTCAGCTTATCTCCAAACTGTTTTGTTTCAACTGTCAGTAACCCCAAATTCAAAAGAGAAAACTCAGCACATTACACAAAACTATGTTATACTATGTGGAAATACCAGAAGAATTAAGCAATATTCATGATAAACAAGACGAAAGCCATGCTGGCATTTTTGAGTGGCTGTGATACTTTCAGAGACATTTTACTTTGCACAATAAATGTCGAACTTTAAATGATGCTGGTGGAAAAATTAAGGGATCACTAAATCCTTAAATGTCTGTAATCCATTTAAGCTGATGAGGTATTTCAGTCAAAGTGGTTAACTGGCCAACCAAGAAATAGACACTGCCATTCATACATAAAATCCAAACCACTACTGCAGCTGAAAGCATTTCTGTATCTCAGCAGCATTAATCAATAAGGCAGCCTGATAAAAATTCACAACATCAGACTAAAGTACTGTTTACATTTAAGTCAATATACATGCCCTTGTAGGTCGAGACCAAACTTGTTGTCTTGGTATAATCCTATCTTTAGGCAGATATTACTGAAGAGTTTATTCAGTGAAGGATCAAATGTGATTTGTCAAAACCGTGTCTGGAAACTGAGGAAAGGGGAGAAGACACAACTGTTCATCCAGAAACAGGTCCATTTGTCTTCATTTAAAGAAAATACTCCCTTGTCTCCATTTCACTGAGTCTGAACCACAAGGTCTATCTCCTGCTGAAGTCGAGGCACAGGGGAGAGTGTTGTTTACCTCTGTGATATCAAGAGACTCGGCAACATTCAACTCGTAAGTCCTGCCTTCTGCTTTCAGACACAGAGCAAAGGAAAAAAAAAACTAAAAAACAATAGCAGCAGCAGACAGACAGACAGCTGTGCTACTGTGTGAGGATGAAAACACCGTGGCTTATAGTTGTAGCTGTTTGCAAATGAAGTCAAATGTCAGCGTGAAACATCTGACATGTAGTCAAAGGGGGAATTCCACACTGGCTTCTTCGGTGAAACCACATGGTCCTCCTGACAATGATGAAACCTAAAAACCCTCAACCCACAACTAATTTCTGAACCTACTTCATTTAACAAACAATCACATAATAAAACAGAGTGGAGTCATTGGCTAATAAATAATAGAAAAATATATTCTGCTTTCATTTGGTGGTGTACAGCAGAGAGTGAAAGTGGGTTGGTCCAGATTCAGATTCAAGATTTTGGGGTGACAGAAAACCCCCGTTATTTGTTTTTATCATGTAAACATGACACCTTATTTATATTAATAACTGGAAATTTGAACTTTGAATGAGTCTTTGAATGTGTTTGATAATGTTGATAATGTGTTTAGTTTTGTTTTTGGAGTGTGTGTATTCTGTAGTTATCATACTTATTTTCACCTGGCAATACATTAATCTACTGCTGTACCAAAGAAATTTCACAACTTGGATTCAACTGAGCACATCTATCTATTCTTATTAAAAGACTTATGTCAAGCTTTAATATTTAATTTGATGATTTGATGTTCAGGATCACTTATGTGTTTTGATTTACAAGACAAAAAAAGCTGATCTGGTAAAGGACAAGTCTTCCCATAATTAACATAACCAAGGTGAGATACAAAGGCTCCCTTTAATCTGATTATTTTTTCAGTTGAAGTTCATATACAAAATCTGGCTCTTATCTCCCAGCTAGGTACCACTCTCCAGCTGGAGGCAAACAAACCTGCCATACCTCTAAAAGAGTTCACATAGGATATCTAGGGCAGACCATTTGCAGTCATGAACAGCTCTCACTCCATCTAACCTAGAAACAGTGTAATGGGTTTCTAATCTGTGATGTCCAGCAGTAAAATAAAGGACTGGTTCTGAATGTGCCAAATGGTCAGTTTTTTCTGCTTTGTCCAAGTGATGCAGCAAGAGCATGAACATGACTGACATTATCAACTGACTTCAACTTATCACATCTGTATGTTCTGGACTATTGTAAAGTGCAATGTTTGCATGTATTAGTTTCAAATATTTGAAGTCTTTTTAACACCTTAAATATGGTCATCATCAGCTTCAAAAGGCCTGTAATGGTAGGGTTTAACTCATAGGATTGCATGGTTGTACACAAATGCCTAATAAAATCATCACAACAAAATTCAACCTGTTTTACATTGCAAGTAAACCATTTTAACTAGGGAAATTTGGTGGTATCTATTACAACTCACAAGCCCATTGTATGCAAAACATCCACCACATTCCCAAAAATGACTGAAAAGTGGCAATAAACAACAGAAACATCCATCAAACACATGTCAGTGGGACGAATATTCAAATTTAGCTCAATAAAACCACCTTTGTAGATAATGCAAAATTAAAATCCTTCCACACAAACACCAAGATAAAGTTCACGTTTTGGTTATGCATTATAATTAAAGCCCATGCATTTACTTTTTGTCGTAAGTTTTGTCCCTCCAGCGTTTGCTAAATTTCGCTCCGTTCATATGTCAAACCAGCGTGTCTACTACTGCTCGATATTTTTAACAGCCCAGCATTGGCGCAGTGTTTGGAGCCAATTCCTGGATTTATACTGCTGCTGCAGAGGAAAGCAGAAAGATAAGGAACAGTTTATTACCTGGACAGAGTTTTCAGACAACGTTTATAGCACATTTTCTATTCCCCGGTGTTTCAGCAGCCTCGGTCTCCACACTCGTGTGCACACTGAGCGGTTTGATCTCAGTAGTAGAAAATTCAGCAGCCAGGTTTCAGTGTGAGCGCAAACTCCCACCCAGCTCAACGCTGATTGGCCGCTAAGTCCGTCAATCAGGGAGAAACGTGTAAGTAGGCATAGCAACCGCACAGAGGCGTTTCTAAAAGTCCATACATGCAGCTCATTGGGTGTTTGTTTTCAGCGTAACGCCCACAAAATACAGGCTGTAGAAATATAATGATATGAAGACTGTTTAGTTGTAGAAGAAAATAAAACAAAAGGTGGGCAAAGTACATTCACCCAGTGACGTCTGCAGCCGACTTTACTGTAGTCCTCATACAAATACTGCTTCTTTAGTGTTAATGATCTACTGCTTACACCTTTTTATATCCTTAAAACCGGAAAAATACTAGTATTGTACACTTTCAAGAATACATAGAAGACACAACATTTTACAAAACACAACATTAACCAAAATATGGCAATCAAAAAACATGTCTTAATCCTAAACACAAAATTAAAAACACAATAACATTTCACAAGCTTAAAAATTAGGGACAAAGGATCCAGATGAGTCTCGAGCTTAGTACCGTTTCCATTTAGTGAAATGTCGTTTTTTGTACTTCAATAAATGTACCTCACTGTATTTTGTTGTTGTTGTTGTTGTTGTTGTTGTGTGTTTTTTTTATCCTGTATCTGTTGTTTTGTTTTTCATCCTGACTTTAAAGGTCTAACGGAAAAAAATAGCTTCAACAATATGCATTACATGACATAGCCTTTGTTACAGTGTTTATCCATTACAGATAAAAGCATTTATACTTACTGATTGCCATGTTTCCATGTTGCCAAAGGTACATTATTCCATCAAATTGAAATGTCATAAATAACTTGTTCATAATTTTGAACAAAAAGATGAATCAAAATAATAAAGATCTTTGGGTAATAGCTCACCCTGGAGCAGTTTGAACAATTTATAGCTGTAAAAATGGCAGCAATAGGCGAGGTTTGCTAGGGTTGAAGGAAACACATGGCAGAAACAGAGCTTCATCATCATCCTCTTCAATCAGTGCTCATTTATCATATTGATTTGTAGTCCATGCAGTTCAGCCCCTTGGGTCTCATTGGTACCTGTTATTTATCATCAACAAGAAAACCTGTAGGTGTGTATTCGCTTTTGCATAGAGTCACAACAAGTGTAATTTAAAGCCAAAGCACAGCTTCAGGGTACCCAATATACCAGTGTGACAATTGAGAAATGTGCCATTGCATTGATTTATCCTCTAATGTCTCTGTCAGACTGAAACAGTTGTGATTTGTGTTGGTCGAAAGAGAATGTCACCTTTTTTTCTGGCCAAGAAAGAAACATTTTCCCTTGTGGCTATGAAGAAATGTATAAATAACCAGTTGTGTACAAGCAGGAAAGACATATTGCATATAAATATGCATCCTAGCAAGCAACATTGGGTGGTTTACAGGTCAAAAGTCTCCTTTGACAAACTCTGAAGTTTAATCTTATCACAGTGTTAACCCAGATGTCTAATCCCGCATATAACCAAATGTATGCATGTGACAGGAATAAAGTTTACAAGGTGCTGCTGCTCTAGGAGAATGCATTTCAGAAGGCAAGTGACAGAAATATATTTACCTCCCTGCCAACCTCCTTATGAATATCAGATAAGATGTTTGTGATAGTGACAGTAAGCTTGAAGGATGTGATAGCAGCAGACTGATTGACTGTGAGAAGGTAAAGAAATCCTCTCCATCACTTCCTCAATGAGGCCTGTGGCATATGGAGCAGTTAAAATGTAAATCCCAGCCACGCAACAGAAATGCACTACTGATGCTTAGAGTCTCCAAAGATAAGGAGATTTGTATTTATTTATTTCCTTTACATAAATACACACTCTTACAACCAAAAATAGTATGAAGTTGTAGCTCTGTCGGCAGGAGCCTGATTCCAGACACTTTTCAATAATTCAGAGTGAATATTCTGATGTGAAAAATAAACAACAATGCACTCTGATTGTCATGCCACTGCTGCAGATCACTTAAGCTGATTGTCAACAGCACTCAATGTTATGCTTCCCACATGGGGGGCTTATATAATGTCTGTGTATCAGGAGAAAACCTTTACAACAAGAAAACACAAACCTCCACAAACCAAGGCCTAATCCTTGTCTAATCTCCACCAAATTGCCTCAGATTGTTGACATTATGATTATGCATCTATATGTAGATTCCCAAGAAAAACCATTAAGATGCAACAAAGGCATGAATTGCTCCCAAAGAGCTGAAACACTTCACTTTCAGTTCTTTCAGCTTTTCGATTTGTACTTACTGCTTCCTTCTTCTTCCTCCTCCTCAGCCCAGAGGCACAGCGGTGGTGTTTTACTGCCCCCTACTGGTTCTCTGTCACAGGGATTTCCTAGGGTTTTTTGTGACAAGATCCCAAACTCCCAAACATTTCGCTATCTTTCAAATAACAGTGATACAAGAAAATAATAAAGACGTTGCTAATAGACAGGTAGACATCAAACCAAAACGTAAAAATCATAACCTCCTAATTAAGGTAACAAGCCAACTGAAATAGAAAAACAGCACATGTTCATATAAAATATATTCAGATCTAATAAACTGAAGTCGGGGGGCATAGTGGTGCAGTAGTTAGCACTGTCGCCTCACAACAGAAACAACCCCAGCTGGGGCCTTGATGTGTGCAGACCTCCCCGTGCTTGTGTAGGTTTTCTCTGGGTACTCCAGGTTCCTCGCACAGACATACTTGTTAGGTGAACTGATTACTCTAAATTGGCTGTAGGCGTGAGTGAGCATGACTGTTTGTCTCTGTGTGTTGGCCCTGCGATAAACTGGCAATCTGTCCAGGATGTACCCAGCTTCTTCTTGCACATTACCAGCTGGGACAGACCACGTCCGATTGGATAAGATAAAAGACGGACGGATCGACAACAGGTATCTAAATGTGCTGCAGTGATGTGGTAGGTGTGCCCAAAATATTAGACAGGAAACAAAAAAACAGCTAAATATTTCAAAACAAACAAACAAAAAAAATTGTGAATCATGAGGACAAACAAGAGATGAGCAGGTACAGTGCTGGAGGGCAAGAGGTGAACAGATGGAGGATCAGGCAGGAAACAGAAGTTTACTTATTAATTACACACAGGTGACCAGTAGGAGAGCAATGCACATGCAGAACTAAAGGAGGCGAGTGTCAGTAAATGAAGATAACATACAAGAAAAGTAATTAACAACAACACAGTGAATGGACAAGACAAAAATAAACATGATGGCAAATGCTTCTTGCAACCATCGAGTGAAGTGTCTAAATGTAGTCATTTTGAGGAAGAAAAAAACAAAAACAAAACCTGCAGTGTGTGTTTTTTGGTTGATATTAGGAGCCACAGGTGTTGACTTTTACTTGTCCTTTCAGGTCCTGCTACACATCAAAGACATGAGCAGCGAGAGTCCTCTGCTGGAGGTGTTGGAGCCTGATTTGATGCTTAGTGATGCAATATTAAAATCAACACAGGGTGCAAACCCAACATAATGTCAAAGAGCAAAGTGTAGCTTAGCACAGGGTTATACTTACCAAGCATTTCCTGTGCTTAGATTATCATCACTTCACTGTCGTACCTGCATTGAGCTGCAGCAACACAGAGGACATTTAACCACAAAGTCACAAAGCAGGATATTTTAAGACATCTGTGAGTGTTCGTGTGAACACACGACCACACACAAAACAAAATTAAGACCATGTAGAGTGATTCTTATCCGTATGTTGACACACAGGAGGGCGACATACAAGCTGTGTAATTACACTCAAACCCATACTTTTTGTAAACAGCATGATTGGCGGTGTCCCTTGTTTCCATCTGCAAACCCAAATGAAATGGGGAATAATTATTTGAGCCTTTAATCCACAGAAAAATCTCCCAAATAAAACCAAATGAGCTGCTGAATTTAATTATGCATCATCAGTCGCTGCCACCTGTTGGTGCTCCTATTCTTATCTTGTTCGAGTGCTGCTTCTGACCCCAGCCGATATGCTCTCATTTGTCTCCCTCTAAAGGTTCTTTCTGATCATGTTCTCATTCATCATGTCAATACACTGCACACAAATATATTCTGACAGCCATTTTCATTATTTCATCTAGTTTTTGCTGATGTCAGGTGAAGGGCTGTTGCTAGTTGGGTCATTTCTTATCCATGTGATTCCAGTCTCCTTCTTTCTGGCTGCTTGATTAAGCCTGTTCAGTGCAAATTTATTTAAATAAAAACAGGAATCAAACTGTAAAGACACAGGGGGGATTACTAGACAAAGTGCTGTCCTTGTACTCTGATGACAGCAGTGTAAGATTGTTGTGATTTCCTGTTTCGAACCCAAGTATAGTATGTTCATTTCTGCAGAAGCATTTTGCTTGAAGCCAGGAAGTTGCTGAGCTTGTGTTATCAGGGTTTCTGTCATCTTGGAAGATGGCAAGAACAAAAATTATCTGCTGAATGATCCCCAGTGTGCACACCCACATGCTCTGCATCACCTCTCCTCTGTGTGTCTCCTTGTTTTTTGCCTCTCATCAGGCTCCTTCAAATCAGCTTAACTCCTGCTCGAACAGGCTGGCTGATTGAAGCTGCCAGGACAGAAGATGGCCTCCACCGCTCACAAAGCACAGGCACAGTTTCAAATCCAGAAAAACAAGCAGACTTTCCCCTCAGCGGTCCTCTAATCTCCCCAGGAGATCCAGAGTGTGCGACATCCATCTGTGGTAATAAGCACTTTGTGATGATATCACTGCCTTTTGCTGCCTCTCTGTGGACTTACTGTCCTGCAGGGGAGGTTTGCAGAGATACTGCTGCTCATGAACCGTCAAGACAAAATGAGGGAGATGGAGTTACACCATCTTCCCGTTTGTAAAAAAAAAAAACAAATACAAATTTCTTAAAGTTGAAATGACCATTACGTAATTCAGCTATGGTTGTCAGGAATATATAACCATCCTTACATATGTACTTAATACATAATAGTTTGCGTGTTTAGTTTAGCCTTTAGTTTAAGCACAGCACAACATGCATTTTAAATGTTTCTATAAACTCTATATTGTCTGTTTCTTGATTACCACAAATACTATGCACAAATTACACATTTACCAAGGATTGTGGGTTTTTTTTTTGCACAGACATGCATGCAGACAAAGTTGTAAGGCTATACATAGGACACTTGCACAACCATACAAACAAACAAAAAACTGAAAAGTATGTGCTAGGGGTGCAACTAACATCAGCAATAATTGTTTAGTCTAAAAATGTTGCTCAACATAATATCTTCAAACTGACCATTTTGTCCAAAGCGTAACTGTTGAGTTTATGATGACGTCAATTTAAAAGCTCAAAGAAGTAACAGTCTCAAAGACACTTTATAATAGCAGTAATACTTCTATGCACTGAATACTGGACATGAGCTTCAGGATGTACTAAAGGATCATGTGAGAGAAAATGCCAAATACCTATTTTTATACATGTAAAATTAAGTATTTTATTCAGTAATCTTAAATAGGGCCACAAATGGACAGGAAAAGTGAAATGAACACACGATGAAACACAACCTGGAAGCTGGACCCAGATGATTGCTCTATCTTTAAAGCTGCCGTGTCATTCTCAGGGGTGTGAGGTGGCAGGTTTACTTTTCTAAATTAAAGAGCACACTCTCCACTCAAAGAAGTGCTCACTGTTCCCACACTGCAAAACTTTTAATTGTCAAACTTTAATTAGATTGTTTCATGTGCAGTGCAGCTTGTAAAACACAAGGGGGCATAGTGACTCTTCTCTCCTTCAACTTCCCTGAGTTATCTCTGGGTTTTTCAGATGAAGATGACAAGGGCGTGATGCTTCCTCTTTTCACAGTTCCATAGTGAAAAACTGTTATGTGTGTTTTCCTTTTAGTGTCTGTGTTTATCTGGCTCTCTTTGGTAAGTTTAGTCATTTTACGCCGGATCGTGTTATAATTGTTGGTTTGACACAAGAGCACTAATGAGCATTTTTTTCTACAATTAAACCATGACATGATGGGAAAATACCTCAGGCATGATAAGGTCCATCAACTCTTCCAACCACAAAACACCCACAGAGCGGATGAGCCCAGAATTATTAAAATACATCAGTGCAGTAATTGGCCTTGTACAATAAGGGAGATCTAGTTTGTTGTTCCACTACAAGGAACATATAACCAAGAACATTAAGAGGAATTACAGCCAGGTATAGTTAATCTATAAAGACGTAGCATACTTGTTTCTGGCAGAGGCACTGCTGACATCAGCTCACCTATTGTTCCAGCCAGAGGTCAGGACTCACCCAGAGGTTTGCTAGTTAAATCTGAGCGCTCACAAGCTAGTGGAAAGCAAAACAAAGCAGAATGCTGAGGATTTTTTTTTCATTTCTTACTAATTCTTATTAATTACTATATAACTGCTCATTTCAGGCCTTAAAAACTATACTATTAACATGCAAAAGAAATACAACCAGTCTTTGGTTGAACTGGTCATATCCTGGAAACATATACAGAACCAGAGAACTAACTCATCCCTGTTTATCTTGTATCATCAGTGAAACTTTGAGACAGATCCAGCCTCTTATGTTTATCTACAGTCTTGAATACCTGTAAACTCTTTATTTAACACATGTAACACAGATAACAGGAACTGTCTAGTTCAATGGATAAACACTAAAGTGGTCCAATCTGAATGGTGGATGTGCTGTCTATGTTAAATTACTCAGTTTATTTAATAATTGTTATATTACTGCATGTAGTGTAAATACACACACTGATTATATATTAAAATGGACCAAAGGAAGAGGAGCTGTTGCTTCTGTAAATTTACGTTTTAAAGAAGCAGAAAGAAAAGACTTAACTTCATGTTTATTTATTTATTTACTTTACTGTCCAGATGGGATTTATTTGACAAACATCAAAAGTCTAGGATGATGTGAAAGTGTCTTGTTTTCCTTTTTGTGCCTGAACGACAGGTCGCAACCACTGTTTTTTCTTTTGCTCAGAAGTGTGTGAAGTCAGCCGTCTGTCTGGCACAGATGTGTGTTGATGTGCTTCCAGCTGTGTGCGCGGAATCATGACGTCTGGACGTATGGTCTGGACTGGAGGACCCTCCCTTCAGCCTGTGAGATCACCACACTTTTAAATTAGACCGGATCTGCCAATTAAGGGCAGACGGCCTCTCTCTCTGCCCTTTAAAAACAGCCTCAGTCAAACCATCAGCAGTGGTCAGGCAGAGGTTCAAACAAGGTAGGTTACAGCTGATTTTCTGTATTATCTCTTTTAGGTGACCAGATTTTCAGTCTTGAACATCTAAACACTCATGGTGTGATAGAAATGATTGTTTTCACTCTTTGTGTGTCTCATTTTCAGAGGTACAGGAGGATGTCTTCCAAACTACTATGTGTTGTTATTGTGCTGGCTTGTGCTTTAAAGTTTGGTGCTACTCAAAGTGAGTATAATGTGTTTTGTACAGAGAAATTCAATGTATTCCTCAATATTCTGTGCCATGAATTTGTTTTTAATGAAGGGATTTCCTGGAATGTATCCCGTGTTTGTACTTACTCATGTTTACCCTGTTAATAATTATTTACCAGAGGGGGACCTGGATCTACAGCACGTATTTGCTGCTACGTCTGAAATCAATTTCTGGCAGCGTTCTAGACTCGTGTTAACAGCACAGATGTCATTTCATTTCTGTACGTTATGTGCCTGTGACAATATTTTCAATTTCTCACCCCAACTGACAGCGAGCTGCAAAGGACGATGTGGTGCCGAGTATTACAGAGGTTACATGTGCCAGTGTGACTACACCTGCCTGACTTATAAAGAGTGCTGCAAAGACTTTGAATCTCAATGCACCACAGGTAAAGCTTTCAAGTACCCTCTCCAGGAATTAAATTTTCTGTTGCAGATGAATTGTCATTTTCATGTCAATTTATTACTGATTATTTTCCAAATTGTACAGATTATTATTAGTATTTTTTACCCTGTACTTTCAGCAAGCAACATTTTATATGCTGCAGAATATTCCTTATAAATAACCATGTTTAATAATTTAGTTTATCTTGTATCACATAGGCTCACTGTCTGTTGTGTTTGTGTGCAACAGAAAACTCCTGTAGAGGACGGTGCGGAGAGACGTTCAGGAGAGGCCGGCGGTGCAGCTGCGACCCTGACTGCATGAAGTACAAACAGTGTTGTGCAGACTACAAGACCCACTGTGATGCAGAAGGTGAGACGTGTCCAACACATTCATCATCATCATGTAACCGTGACCGATTTCCTTGGCACCAATTATAACATTTGCTTTCCTGATGAAGCTGAAAGTATTCATACATCCTAAATGTAGTGTGTGACATTCAGTGATTATTTAACATGGAATTAGTGAAAGTAACACTGGCAGCTGCATGTTAAAATCAGCACTCTCAGTTATTAATTATAATTATAGGAGTTTGAGATAGTACATGTGCATGAGTTCCCAAATCAATGTGACACTATGAGACGGCCTGCATGTCCACAAGCAGCATGTGCTGCATGCAGTTACCTGTACTGATGCACTGGGTTAAGTTTGACAATATTTTCTGTCTTGGTAATTACCACAGACGAAATCATTGGAGAAGCCAGTGCAACAGCACCAAAGAAGACTAGTTCATGTGATAATGTAAATGATAACAAAGGCAAAGGTATATTTTTCTTGGCAAAAGGTTTTTATTTTTGCTACATTTTCAGTCATTTAGGATGTAAGACAAAAGGCTTTTTACGAGGCTGAAAGTTAAACATAATCATGAATCTTCCCACAGAGCTAACTCTGGATGAAGCAACGGAGCCTTCGATATTCAGCGAGGGAAACAATGCAGGTGACTGTGCTTTTTGAAATGTACTCGAAGCGGCACTACAAAACTTTTTTTCACGTTTGATTCAAATACCAAACCAATGGTCTCCATATTTTACCTTTAAATCCATCTTTCAGATCACCTAAATGACCATTATGAGCTAAACTCAGCAGATTTATGAAGGTAAATGTGAGGAAGACGGTAGGAAGATGTTTACGGTTGACTGCCACACTGCAGCTCTGTCGCTGTGCTTTTCTTCATGGGCCAAGTCTCAGCAGAACAAGCCAAGAGCATCAGCCCCACGGGCCAAAAGAAACACAAGGAAGCAGTGTTGTTATGAGTGGACTGTGTGTAGGAGGGCTGGGCACAGGCTCAGTCACAAGAGAGGAAAGCACAACATGAAGCCAAGAAAGGATGACAGGACATTTTCTTGGATGTTTTTTCTTTTAATTAATTCATTCATTTTTAATGGGTGGAGGTCTTTTTGCATTTTGACTTCTTTTCCAGATTCAGGAGAAGATGTGACATTTCTGTCAAATGCAAGAAAAAGACAGTAGTTGTGGTTTAAATATTTCTGTCAGCATCACCCATTACACTTATATTATGTAATTTTATCTAATTTGCACAGACCGATGACCAACTACTTCCTCCAGCAGATGATCTCAGTGATGTTGAGCAATGATGTCTCTGGATAATAAATCCAGCTAAAGCTCAGTCAGTCCAGGTGCATGTCACTTCTCACTCTTTACTGTCACGTTCCTGCAGATATTTCCAATAAGATCTCCACTGAGGAACTCTCCAACAGTGGAGTGGAGGATCCAGTCCTGGAGAGCAGCAGCGGTTATGAACCCTTCACCGCTGACCTGCTGAGTCAAGTCTCCACCAAACCCACTGTGGCTACAGACACACTGCAGTTCTCCACAGAGATGGCTACAGCACTTTCTCCGACAGAGATGACTCCCACTGATGATCACAATCTCCTCGCCCTTTACACCACTACTGAGGAAGTCCCAGCTGAGAGCACAGGTGTGTGATATCCAGTGATGTATATATAAATTATATACTGATAGATACATTATAAATTGGTTTGTTCAATTATATTTCCACTGTACAGGTTTAAATAGCTGAAGTTATTCTCCATGTTTATGTGGATAATAAATTCTTCTCTGAGAAGGAGGTTGAATCACTTGGTATATGAGAGCATCTGCATTCATTGACTAATACATTATAATATGTACATGCTGTAAATTCTAACTTTATCTAAACTGTTGAAGATTTCAAGATTCAAGATGCTGATTATCACATCGGTTTTACAAGTACAATCGTGTGAAAAATTTTGACTCAGGAGTGTTTTGTTATAAATAAAAAACCCAAACAAACAATAAAATAGAGCGTAGTGGAAGAAGTAAAACACAATAGAGTCTGTACAGAATAACCTATAATCAACAATTAAATAAATAAATAAGATAGCTCTGTTTTTGATGGTATATTGTACAGTAGTGGAATACTGAATATTGCATTTTTTTCAAATGGTGTATGACACTTGTATGAGTGTGCGTGTGTGTGTGTGTGTGTGTGTGTGTGTGTGTGTGTGTGTGTATTGGGTGTTGGGTGTGGTAAAAGAGCTGTGTACTAAGTTATTTCTTCAAAAGTCTTGTGGCCATGGAGAAGAAACTGTTTCTTTGTGAGTACATTTTAACCACAGTTGTCCACCTTCAGATGCCAGTGATCCTACAAGCTCTCCTGACTTAGGAACAACAACTCCTCCTCAGCCCACAACAGCAGCTGACCCTGACCCCAGCCAGTCCACTTCAGCCTCAGCAACCCAAACCGAGCCTTCAACTTCAGCCAGCACCCCAGAGCTCGGGATAGTGGAGCAGCTGGACATACAGTCTATAGATGACAGTACTCCTTCTGATAAGCCTGAGGTCACAACTGAACCTTCCAACACACAGGAGTCCTCCACAGTCCTGGATGACTCCCAGGTCACCACCACCACCACCAGTATCCCTGCATCATCAACACTGGACTCGACAACCATCCCAGAGGAAACCACGTCAGATCCCAACACTGAGACCAACACAGGAGATGTCACAACAGCCATCCCAGAGGAAACCACGTCAGACCCCAACACTGAGACCAACACCGGGGATGTCACAACAACCATCCCAGAGGAAACCACGTCAGACCCCAACACTGAGACCAACACCGGGGATGTCACAACAGGACTTCCCTCTTTACTGGAGGACCCTGAAGATCCCTCCACCACCGTTTCTCCAGCTGTAACGACCCGTATTCCCTCATCCACGGCCGCAGACCAGGATGTCACACCAGAGGTAACTAGTGATGACCTGCTGAAAGTCCCTGTAAAACCAACCACTCCTCAAATACCTGAACCAACATCAAAGCCTCAGGACAAACCCAAGCCATACAAACCAGATAAACCCATCTCCAAACCTGACACAAAGCCTCTGGAGACAGAACAAACTTCCAACAACATAGACGACACCAAAGATTACCAAGCAGGTAAGACATGGTTTTATCATTTTTCCATCTTCATAAATGATAGAAAACAAACCACTTCAAATATTAATTCTGTGAGTCCGAGGTGAACTTTCAGTGCATGTACGAACATTTCCTTCCAGCGGTTTTTGCCCAAATCTAATTTATTTTCTGTTGCAGAGATGGAGGTTTCTAGTTTTGGTCACATTTTTATTATTACTGGTTGCAGCCTGGTTTATGAGGGGTTTTTTTTCCATTCGGCTCTGGGTGAACAGAACTGTGGCAGAGGTGGCTGTTTTCTCACACCGTAAATGAATCTGGAAATTGGAAATAAAGCTCAGCTACTTTCAAGAATAGAAAAAAGTTCACAACACATGAAAAGTCCCTGCAACTCCAGGAGATGAGTGTTATGCTCAACAACCACTAACTCAGTGTGTGATTGTATGTTTTTCATTTATTGCTTTAGAGAGATTGTTGAACTACAAATGTGTCCCTTTTTTTTTGCCGCAGATGACAGCAATGATACAAACCTGTGCAGTGGGCGTCCCATCAGTGGGGTCACCACACTGAGGAACGGCACAATAGCGGTGTTCAGAGGTGAGTGGCGGGCAGCTTAATACAATGTAAGAAATTGGATCATGCACTCAAATAAAATGCAGGTTAATTTACATAAAAGCGGGCAGTGGGGAAAATAATTATGTTTACTTACACTACCAGGAAATTTTGTACTTCAAACTGGATACATTTTTAGATGTTAGTTGTTCCACCAAAGAAGGATTTTATAAACACAAAACAATTTACCACACCTTACAAAACAGCAAACATTCACTCCAATGAATACATTGTTTTCACTGAATGAAATCAGTGAATATAAATTTGTGCAATTTGCTTTTTCTTCCCGTCAACATCAATAATAGCTGCACAACAAGCTCAGATTAATCTTGTGATCCAAGTTTGAGAACTGTTGGATTAAACTGTTGAAGTAGTTCAGACTAGTTCTGTCTCAATCAGTTACATTAATAAAAACTGTGGCTCGTACTGTACGTTTACTTCATTACAAATGTGAATGTGGAACATTATCTTGTCATAAATTAATTACTACATTTTTGTGTAAGAGAAAAAGATTGTAACATGAAAATGTAACAGTTTTCACAATTTAAATAAACAAATGTCAGTAATTATGACATCAGAAATTGATCTTATGCACTGATGTCATGCTTTACAGGTCACTACTTCTGGTTTCTGGATAGAAACAGGGTGCCAGGCCCTGCCCGAGGCATCACACAAGTGTGGGGCGTCCCCTCACCCATCGACACTGTGTTCACCCGCTGCAACTGCCAGGGCAAAACGTACATTTTTAAGGTAACTGATGACTGACAAATCCCAGCATCACTGAATGAATGTGACCAATCTGATTGAAAAAAATCTACTCTTGGTTTTTCTCTGAAGTTTTTAGATTTCCTCAGCAGGTATCATATTCCCTGTTTAATGTCTTTTGGTTTGTGCTGCATGATGTTTGCAGGGACGCCAGTACTGGAGATTTGACAATGATGTTTTGGACCCAGGTTATCCCAGAGTCATTCAAACAGGCTTTGATGGGCTGCAGGGCCACATCACAGCTGCTCTGTCTGTGCCTCAGCACAGGAGCAGGAGGGAGGCCGTCTACTTCTTCAAGAGAGGTGATGAAATGAGTTAGACTATTTAAACAAAAATGACTGTTAGTCTTTTTTTTGTTCATTGCTTTTGTATTGGATTTGTTTTTCTTTGATAAATAAAATTTTTATCTCTGAGGGTTTTACTTTTGATTGGTTCTTCCAGGTGGACATGTCCAGAAATATTCATATCAGTTTGGCACCAGTCCAACATGTGGCAGGAGAGTCCAGAACATTGTTTACACGGTCCGCACCCGAACGGCTCGACAAGCAGGTAACAAGCACAGGATTGAAAAATTCAAGAAATTTATATGTGAAGTTACTTTGTACAAATGCATCATAACCGGGGCAAACACACTGTTTCCTAACAGTTCTCAGAACAAATCCTGATGAGGGTTAAACTTGAGATTTTGTAGAGTGAAGTGTGATGAGTGTGCTGCAGGTTTACTGAGATTTTTAACAGATGACAGAGCTCACATATCAGAGTTACAACCACAGACTTACAAAACGTGGTTTTCTGAAAAAGTGAATCATGCTTTGGTGAAGAGACGAACATGCATCTTGTAAACAACTGGCAAGTGGGAACAAACTGCTCTGTGTACACTTTATGAGACTGCTGCTGTTGGAGGGTGGAGGGCTTTGTCTTGAAAAACACTGACAGAGTGTAATGAACAGTAACATCCAGTTTGGGTTCAACACACTATTTTACTGTGTTGTCCTCAGTGTCTGTTTTAGAACCAGCCATCAACATCCGGACTTCGTGGAGAGGCTTCCCCGCCACCATCACAGCTGCTGTGTCCATCCCCAGCAGGACCGAACCAGAGGGATACAAATACTACGTCTTCTCAAGATGTAAGTCATCAGCACATCCAGGAATCCCAGCTCTAAGTTAAATGCACTGCTTTTCATTTGATCTTTTCTCTGAAGGTATTCTGGTATTAAACCAAAGATTTTATTTTACAACAATCAAAATATTGTGGGATTTTTAGACAATGTTGTGCGGAGCTGGTTTTTGTTGGATTGTGAAACCTTTGAAATCCGCAAACACTGAAATAATTTACAGTGAGAATTTGGACACTTCAATAAAATAGCACAGGGTGGTTAGTTTTACTGATGTTGCTTTATTTTGTAGGATTTTAGAGGAGGACTTACTTTACAGAGCTGAAATAAAAGTATAAGGTATGACCGTGTGAACAAAGAAGTGAATCAAACTGCAGTTTTCATTCACTTCTTTGTTCATGTGTTTTTACCCAACTTCAAAAGTACAAAATGTCCTTTACTCGTCAGTGAGTAGTTACGTGTCTGAAATACCAAACAAGAACCATGTGTGTAGTGTGTCAGGGTGGGGCAGCAGACAGATGTAAAGATCATTGAGGGTGGTGTCCATTCTCCTCCAGCTCACATATACTGTGGAGTCACCACAGTAAAAAATCCACTGGAATAATGGGACCAATAGTTTGAAAAAAAAAAACATAGTTCCCGACTTTAAAGAAAAAAGCTCAGTTCAGAGGCATTTCGTCAGGAGGTTCAACGTCTAGTCATTTACGTCACTCACAATTCAGATCCTATGGGGCCAAAGAGTGTCTGAGGGAATATCCTAAAAGTCATGAGTGATGGAAGGAGCAAGTTGTTTTTTTGCCAAATTCACTAAAATGGAAAATGGCAACTGGGTTCAGAAAAAAAAAAAAAAAAATCCAGATTATTCCTCTTACATTTAAATGCTTTAAAAAAGTAAAACTAATAATCTGCTTTTTTTGCAGCAAAATCCTACAATGTGAGGATGGACAGTGGCCGTCCCGTCATCAGTCCTCCTGCAGCAAACACATCACCACAGACAGACAGCGTCTTCAAATGCCCAAAGAAAGTCTGAATGAACACAGAGACTGGGATCTGCTCATTTTATTACAGTTTATTACATTCTTCATAAAACACACTGCTTCAGCATGGGCTGATTACAAAAGGTACTTTCCAAGTACATTAAGAAACAAAAGCAAAAAATAAAAAAACAGGAACAGATTTCTGAACATCACTAAGACAGAGCAGAGTCTGAACACACCGATGTGAATCGCATCTGGCGGGAATGCTGAGCTCTCCAGTTCTGGTCGTCAGGTTTTCTGAGTACTGCTTCATCTTGCAAATCGTCTTCCATGTATACCACGAGAAGGAAAGGCTTGACCTGTTGAGGTGTAAGATATATTTTTTAGACATGTCTGCTATACTGATGTAAAAACTCTGTACATGTGTGAACATAATAAACGTTCAATAATGTTTTCTGTGATTCTTTTCATTATCAAAAACTGTAATTGACAACATGTTTTAGGATTTTTTTAAATCAATGAAAAAAGTGCTTTTGCAAGATTTTATGCAAAAACTCTTGTTCAATGATGTGACTGATGTAATAATTTCAAAAAGATAATATGAGTTGTATTTGTGTCAAAACATACAGTGCACTAAGTAAAGTTTAAAGTGATTCAAGGCTATATAAGAAATACATTATCACAAAACATCAGTAAAAGTTTTGAAAATTTAGGATAAAATCTGTAACTTTTTAAAACTGATTAACTTGTAACAACATTGTAACAATCAGCATGGACGTCTGCATTTCTGGTGTGTATGCTTCACCCGTTACCTAAACACCAATACTTCCAGCACACTGCCTATTTTGAGCAGACTACTGACTGTGTCAGAGACTCAGTAACAAAGTCTGAAGAGCATCTCAAACCACACATAAAAATATATATTTTTTTATTTTACAACACACACTAACACTAAATGGCTTCCGGTTTCATGGCCTTATGTTACAATCAAACTGTCCTGTTCACTGCAGCATGAGAGAAACTGTGGCAGCAAACTAGCAAACTGCAGTCGGCAGCTTTAATTGAGCAGCTGATATTCTGGTTAGTTGTAGTTCACACCCACCTCCAACTACTCAGACTTTTATTGGCAAAATCAGGATTGATGTGGTAACCGCTAAGGCTGCTGGAGCGTATTTGTGATCAGTTGGAGATAAAATATCAGGCTTTCCAGTCAATATTAAACTTATTTTTTCTGCCTAGGGAGTAATTTTTAAGCCAATCTGATGAGCTCTACCACTTTTGTGAAAATAGCCCGCACACAAAGATGCCACTGATCTCTAAGATGTTACCTCCTCTCTTCATGCGGCCACCTCGGCTCTCTGGCCAGCGCTGCAGCTGCCTGCTGGGTCCAGGTCGAGAGGGTTTAGGTGGAGCACTGCTTGTATCTAGAGGAAACATAACATGACAACAGAATAATAAGATGACAGGATTTTTTTTACATTCAAAGGTGTGGAGTCATGAGGCTGCACTGTACCTGCAGAGCTGGATGATGGCTCCTGGCTGGTGGAGGGAAGGCTGGCCTTGTCAGATGGTTGACTCGGCTCCTCCAGATCTCCCTGAGACACCACAGGATCCACTGACACTTCAGCACTGGGCCTGGAACAAACGCATCAATACTCCTGAAATGACCTTTGCTAACCCGCTAAGTTCTCAGTAATATAACAGCAGACAGAAAGGGACACATTTCATATCAAGTATTAAATTATTAATGCTAAAGAGCATTGACAAACTGCTGAGAGGAGGGAGGCTCACCTGTCAGTGTCTGGCTCCAGGAAGACGTCATCTCGCTCGTCCCCTGCTGCTCCTGGCACAACCAGGCCCGGTGTGGATGTGCTCACCATGGGAACAGACTGGGAGGCGTGCTCTGTTGTGTCGGATTGAGCCACCTCTGAAAACATCATAACTGAAAGGTAAGGACATGAAAACAAATTGCTTTCAGCATTTTGTTTAGAAAAACTGACAGCGCTTCCAGATTTGAAAATTTCCTTCTGGTTTACAACTACTGACAGAGACAAACAGATACCTGGTGCTGCGACTTGTAGTGGTGTGGTGGGAACGCTGCGTCCACCAGACTCTTCCTCATGAGCTGCCAAGAACAAGGGGCTTTCATACATCCCAAGACCTGAGGAGAAAAATCACTTTGCAGTTAAAGAAAAGAGCCAAATGGTTAAGGTGCATACCAGAGACTAGCAATGGTTCAGTGTTATGTTGCACGACACACCCCTGACTTCCCTTTCTACCTTTACATTTACTGTTCTCTCTACTACAATCAAATATATATATATAAAAAAACAACCCCAAAACCTCATTTGGGGATAAAACAGTTGTGAACATGTACCTCCTTGAGACGCAAGTTGTCCCAGGTCAGAGTGTGAGGAGGAGCTGGTCTGTGGCATGTCCTCTGAAGGACCAAACCTAAAGCGAGGCACCCCGGCCACCTGAGGAGAACTGGTGAGTGACAGATACACAAACATGAATCTCATGGACCCTGACCCTGTCTGAATCAAGAGCTCTAAATACAAAATGATTTATTTTCTTTTATTTACAGCATATGGCTTTGATCAGATAGAGCCCAGGTGTACATTCAAGCTGGACCATGTTTGTGGCCCCAAAAATGCAAATGATTTAAAATGCTTAATTCACACTCCAATATGACTGACTAAACTGCCAGTAACATATATTATACACTAGACAGGATTTTGAATTTATTTAGTATAAAAACATACAGAACAGGTTTTGGTTTTAAACTCAACAGAGACCAGGATTTTACAACATTACAGTAAAACATAAGTAGAAACAGATGTAGTTAGTGCTGTTCTTTCCACATATACTATACACTAATGTGACATTTTTAATGACTTGTTTTCTAACTCGAAGTGTGTGGGACTCACTGGATGGCCTGGTCAAAACCATCAGAGCGATGAGGCACCACCAGAGTGGGAGTGCTGGGAACCATCCTGTCATCTTCATCGAAGAAGTGCTGCTGCAGGGAGGGAGACAGAGCTCAGGGAAGCGTTGTATACACACAACACAGGAGTGTAAGTGACATATTTTTAATGTCACTCAGACATTTTAATTCTCAGACTGTTGATGTGACTTACTGCACTGCCTGGCACCCCAGGAGTAAGTCTGCCCACTGACTGTCGACGAACAGGAATACGCTGTAGAGGATATTTTATAAATCAGGTGAACGCTGATATTAAAAGATATACACAAACAATCAAATCCAATATCCCAAAAAACAAAGTATCTTCCTTCAAACCTGAACCTGAGCAGGTGGCCCCAGCTCTGATGTCGGGGCAGGGTGGATGTTCAGGCGGGGAGGCAGCTGTTGCATTGGTCGCCGTGGTGACTGAGGCATCCGTGCACCAGAACTCGTGATGGGTTGTTCTGTCGAAAAGGTTTCCATTGCACTGCCCTCAACTAAAACAGTAATAAAAACACACACACACATTCAGGACTATAAGAAATGTGGACTCCTTATCAAGTGTCAACAAACCAAATCTTTAATAAATCAATGCTTTTAAATTTCTTGAAAGATCTTTGAAAGTATTAATAAAACAGTTAAAAATAATTAATGATTTGAAGAGTGAATAATACTGATGAATGTAAAATGATGAATTGATGTATGGGAGGTGGAAGTGAAAATATGTGGTATGCTATGTTTTCAAACAATGTTAATGTTTTTGTAAATGACAGATGTGAAACAAGATGTTAATTTTACAAAGGCTATTAGGTCTAAGTGAAAAAATCTTTCAGAAAAACTGCATTATTTTGTACTCTACTGTTTTATGTTGTTCAACTGTTTAAATAAAATTTACAGACCAAATCAATTTCATTTAAAAAAACAAAACACCACCGAAAAACAATTCTAATTCTAACTGGTGATCTGGCTGCTTTAAAGTAAATTCATATTGAAATTCAGGCCTCGTGATTATGATTTCAGTTGTGATTATTTTCTTTAAAGACCATAAACGATTCAGGCCTTGTGATTATGATTTCAGTTGTGATTTTTTTTTTTGTAAGACCATAAACGATTCAGGCCTTGTGATTATGATCTCAGTTGTAATTATTTTTTCTTTGTGAGACCATAAACTATGGAGGGGCTTGTGATTACGATTTCAGTTGTGATTATTTTCTTTTAATGACTGTACATGGTATTACTTTGTAATGCAACTTTGTTAATCGTTGTTGTAATCTGTCTGGTTTTAGCAGTGACAGGTGGGGAGAGGTGAACATGGGGAGCTGGTGTGTGAGTGGGTGTGTGTGTGCGCTGTGAGGTTTTTGTTTACTGTATTGTGTTTTTTTTGTATTTGTTCTTTTTCTTTTTTTTTTTTTTTGGTTTGTTTATTTTCTATCATGTAAACCCTACTCTGCTGCTTTTGTTTTGTTACTGATTTAGGACCCCCTTGAAAACGAGATAATTATCTCAAGGGGTTAATCCTCCTAATAAAGAAATTTCTTAGAAATGTCAGTTACAGGTTGTTTGGTTGTATTTTTGAAGTCCCTGCTGGAAATGACTTTTACTTTGCCAGGTTTTTCCACTCTTCCCTTCAGACAGACAACAACATATTACATCTTTCTCAGTCATCATAAAGTGTCAGATAACTAATTGGATGGCGGGAAACTTTGTGAGCACATGTGGAGAAGCTGAGGTACATCTACGTGTGTGCGTTTCCTGGATCTTACAGCTGGGTGTCTGGGAATCTGCCGGCCTCTGGGTGGAGTCAGACGCCCCCAAACTCTCCTCTGTCTCAGTGCCCGGGTCTGTTACATCAGCTCCCTGAGAAAGGAGAGAACAAAAGGCAACAATGATGAATAATGACTGGTAAAAATACAGAAGACCAAGAGTAGAATTCTAACACGTAAACCAGGGTCAAATAAAAAAGAAAAAAAAAATCATCAGTAAAGTTGAACAGTTGTAGAGGAAGTAGGTTATGGGATATTCCCACAGACTATAGCTGCCAGGATATGCTGGCAGAGCACCACATACAGATTATGATTCATTTTCTCCCTATAAGGGACAAAGATGCCCTTTAAAAAAGGGTAAAAACACTTCCATATGTATCAGATTAAAATGAGGAGGACCCAACACAGAAACTACGCACAGTGAGAAAATGTTATATGCATACAAAAACATTAGTTTCTTATTCTTTCTGTTCCCAAGAAATACTAAAGCTCAGATGCTGAGCTATGGTTTTTCCTTGTTTACAATGTTAGGGTTTTATTCGAGCTGCTTCCTTTATAAAGAAATCAAGCATCATGATCTATTTAAAATGATTCGCCAACTTTGTCTGGCTAGAGTAAAAAAAACAAACAAAATAGCAACAAAAGAGAAAACGTCAGGTAATCAAGACATCAATTGAAAAAATTGTAAAAAGAACAACATGATTACCACGTTGAATGTGTTCTTTAAAGAGTGAACAACAATGTTAATCATTGTCAAATGACAGAGTCATGTTTCAACAGATCTGTCAGCTGATTGACTATAAATATAATTCTCCCACTAACACAGGAGGTTACTCTGTTGCAGCTTTGGCTCCCTGACATGTTTTACTTCTTCTGACTGTTTTTGGGAGCTGCTAACGGGTCATAGACTGTTTACAGAAAGTTGCATTTTACGGCTTTCCTCCCAAATACAGGATCAAGAGAAATATTAAAAAAAAACAAAAAACACTTAACCAACTTTTGTAGCAGCTCTGTTGGAAATGATCCCCTTTGATGCAAATAAAATGTCTCATATGCAGAAGTCACATCTAGTACAGGATGTCTGGTTTAGTATGAGACTTGAGAGTGTTTGATAAACCCTGTGATCCAAAATGATTACTGAATCTATTTAGTTTAATGTACTTATTCTTATTTTCTGTACTATATATTTTTTTATTTTAGAATTTCATTAGAGTAGCTCTGCATTATTCATAGTTTTAATCTTACTCGCCCTTTATGCATATTCCCAGTCCATCCATTGTCTGAACACCCTGTGATGGTTCCTTTCTCTTGAGTCAGACAATTCTTATTTTACACATTTCATTTGTATTTCTCTGCTGTACCAAATAATAAAAAATACCTCCCTGACCTCAGAACTGAAGCACATACAGAATATTTAAACTGTTACACCCCTAGTGACACCTACAGCAACTATTCAGTTATATGGTAATAAACTTAGATTATTGCTGCAGCTGCTAAAGGCATCGCTTTAAAGACCTTTTAACCTCACACATATGCAGATTACAAGAAAAAGACCATTAACTGTCCTTTCGCAGACACTGAGTCACTCCACTGAATATGTACAACCAAGACAAGAGTAAAAGGTAAACAACCAAAGTCAACACAGGCACAGCTTGCACTCAGACAGAAGAGTTACAACATGGAGGTAAAATGCAAGTGACAGTAAAAATGAGACAGAGTGGAAAAACTGAGTGTTGGAGCTGGAAAGAGTGGAAATGTCTGTCTGAAAGCGTGGGAAGGGTTAATGCGGTGGACTGGAAGTAAGACCTGTGTGGGTGACCGAGTGTAAAAGGTCAAACTTGTAACTGTGAGTGTGTCATAGGCGATCCAACCTCTGTGTCGTCTCCTTCGTAAGCCTCGTTGCCGTCTCCACTCCCCTCGTTACTGTCCTCTCCTTCCTCCCCCATCCCTCCATCATCTTCCTCCTCATCTTCTTCGTCTTCCTCCTCCTCTTCTTCATCTTCCTCTTCTTCCTCCTCATCATAGTCCTGCGATGAATAGCGGTCAAGTCAGCAAGTGGCAAGGAAACAAACTTTTTAGTACATTTTCTCCTGCTAGTTTATATCAACTCTCCAACCTGCTCTTCTTCCTCTTCCTCCTCCTCTTCCTGGTCCTCTTCACTCTCTGTGTCGGTTTCTATGACAATTACTTCCAACTGCTGGTCAGTGGTATCACTTTGGGTCAAGGTGACCTCTTGGTCCATGGTGACAGACTGAGAGGCTGCACCTTCATCTCCTTCCTCCATTGTTGGGAACTCCTCAGCCTGCAGAGTCAAACAATGTCAAACATCCTTTCATTACAACTATTTTTGCTATTAAGTGACTAAACAGGCATCCTACATCAAGCACTTGTTGCTGTCATCACAATTACTTTTGTTTCCCATCAAATAGGATTTCTTGGTACATCTCTAGCTGTAACAGATTGCTTTGTTGTATTAAAAACAACAACAACAACAAACAAGTGAGTAGCAGTCCAAGGCTCTTCCAGGATTAACTGAGCGTTCAGTTATTTGTTTTCATTTCCACACAATCACTGAAAAGCAGATGAATTCAATGGTATATTTATACACAAACTGTGAAAACCCAAAGATATGCAGATTCATAACAATGTTAGTTTCCACCTGACTTGCCTCAACACCGTCTTGACTGTCTGTTGGCACCACTCCCTCAGCTTCAGCACTGTCCTCAGTCAGGACCTCCTCCTGAGGAGACCACATGACAATTAGAGCTGGAACAACATTTTTAATCATTATTGTAAACAACAAAACACTAATGTTTTCCACAGATCTCTGCATGGTCCCAGTTCCTCTCATCTCTGGACCTACTCTCTGGACGATGCGTAGCTTCTTTGGTATCGGAGCCCTGGAGGTGTCCTCCTGGGTCGCCTCAGTGTCAGTAACCACGGTGCTGCTCTCCTCCTCCTCCCGGGGTCTTTTAGACATCGCAGAGGTTCCTGGAGTTGCTGAAACTGAAGATAAGGTGCAGCTACTGCTTAACAATTTCACTGATGGTAAAGTATTTATTCTAAAATAGCACCGCACTGAAAACATGGTGTCAACGTATTTCTGAAAGGGGCAAAAACTGAAATAGTAAATAAATGATGTGTGGCTCATATCAACAAGATCAAACAGCAATGTGGGTCTAAGGTCTAGAGTAGACTCTGGTCCATTATTATTTCATCTGTAGCATCATATAAAAAACTGTCTGGTATCTGTATGTGATTGGATTTTTCTCTTTCCAGCATTTTCAAAACAGGAGGCTTGGTGTTAAATTAAATATTATACCTCTATATACTGAGCGCTGTATTTGGCTAAAATTCCCACCTGTTTACATGAAGCTGTACTGCACCTCTTCACCCAATATTCTCCTTATTTAAAACTGCATAATCTCACTATATTACAATTCCACAGAAGCCTAAACACAACACAAACACTACTTCTCACCAGTGCCAAACACAGAGGATGTGGAGGACGTTGAAGGCCATTCCACCTGTGAGCTAGGTGTGGCCTCAATCACCACAGGCGGTGGCTCCTGATTGGCTGGCTCCGCGTGGGTCACACTCTGTTGCTGTGTTGGCTGAACAAATGCTGTGGCCTGCGTCTGGGTCTGCTGTACAGTCAGCATGGGGCTAGCTAAAGTGGTCTGGACGTTGGGGCTGGCGGAGCG
>OOFC01008302.1:81988-109519 GCA_900323345.1 Pseudochromis fuscus
AACAACAAAAAGCAGGTTTTTTTTTTTTTTTTTTTTTTTTTTTAACTAAAGACTTCACTAGTGGACCTAAAGCATGATAAGGATAAATTCTTCATGGTGGCACCAGGGATGAAAGAACTATACAGATTCTTTGAATATAACAAAATACATTCCAGGTATTTCAAAACAAAATGTAGCAAATCTCACTATGGCTTTGTCTACAAATAAACTAAGCTACTTTTTCATCAATTTATTGTGACAAAGTTGACTCTATCAGCAATAGTCCAAGTAGGAACATATTTTAATCATATTCCTTCATGGACAATTGAATTACAGCAGTTTACCTGCTCCTGGTTGTCCTGTAGAACCTGCTGTTGCTGGGATTCAGCCATTGTCAATCGCTGTAGCGCCGCCTGGTGATCTGATTGGGCGCTGCTGAGACTTTTCTTTAGACTATTAATCTAACAAAGACACACAACAAAAATAAATCAACATATTTTCTGGAATAATGAAAATATTTTTAAGTAAAACTTTTCTCTTAATATTTGGTTTATAAGGGAAGATTTCAGACCTGTTCCTCCAGAGAGGCCAGAGCTCTCCTCTTCTGCTCATCCAAGTCCTGCTTTTCTTTCTCTGCTTCGTGAAGCTTCTCTTCCAGTTTGCAGCGCTGATCCTGAGCCTCCTTCATACGGGCCTCGATGGATGAGCGTGCCTCTTCTGTTACCTGGTCAACAGGCATTTACAAATACGTAATAATATCCCAAAACATTCAATACTCACTCAGTATTTCCCTCAAAAGATGCCGTGTTTTTTAGTTGTCTTAATTAACAGTGTTAAAACTTATTTGAAAATAAATGGTAAAAAAAGATTCACATTTAAAATTTCCACCATATAATCCATAAGAGAGGATTTCTACACAAAATGTCTTGTATTCTAATGAAACCATTTTAGTTTTTAATGAAATCATCCTGAACAACTGTGTCTTTTTTGTTGGCTGTGAATCTTCTAAAATTACATCTGTATTTTCATATGTATGCTGCACAGCACACATTCACTTTATTTCTATCAAATCAACAGCTTGGGTCTATAATTGTACAGCCAATGTAACTGTAGTTTTCCATATCTGTCTTTTTTGTGCTGCTCAATTGTTTGACAATAATTTAGGGAGTATATCACGATTGTGTCCCCAACCTGTTTCTCTTTGTCCAGGGACTCCTCCAGACTCTGAACCATGGTTTTGTACTGCTCCATACTGGAGGTGACTGTTTTGAGGCTCTCGGTCAGCTCCTCTGCCCGAGTTTCAGCCAGATGCAGGCGGCCTCGTAGGTCCTCTCCGTCTTGATCTGAACCCTGCAGGCCTGTGAGTAAGTAGATACAATTTGACAGTCAGTACATGATTTTAGGAAGGGAGGCTGTATTGTGGACTAATGAAAATACAACTCCGTTGTTAAAAGTCTGCACTTAAAACCCACAAGCTTTAGGAAGAGTGTGGTTGAGACATTTCATTGGGCACTTTTACTGGATCTTGTCTCCTATAAATACAAGCTAGTGAGACCATAACATAAGGCCATTTGTAAGAACGTTAAGTATAAAATTGGGTCAGTCGACCAGACCAACAAAACAAGGCTTTTCATAATTTGCACAAAGTAATTTACTTGTCTTATTGTCTGTTCAAAAACCAAAACTAGGACATTTCAATGCACAATTACACAAAAACACACAAAGACTTTACAAAATGCTATGAATTATTAAATTTCAAGTGATTAGAGAAGTGAATGAATTGCTTTTCTTGAAGTTTGAGGTCACAGAATTTCATGATCCAATAAAAGTGTTTAAGTGTGTGTTGCATGTATGTATTGCATTGTGCCTGATGAATGCATTGTGTAGTTCTACCAACATTAGTCTGTATACATATGTTCTTGCAAACCTCTGATGATGGGTGTGGTGGGGGAGCTCAGGGTGTGACGTGCTTCAATGGTGCCTTGCTGCCCCCTGATGGTGCTGAGCTCCAACTTGGAAGCATTCAGCAGCTCCTTGGTTTTCTGGTGTAAAGCCACCTGTGTCTCCAGCTGCCTCTTTACATCCATTAATTGAACCTGTATCAGAGAAAAAAGGTACATTAACACTGTATCTGTAAATTCTTTAAGAAATCTTGTGCCTAAGTGTCTGCACTTATCTCTGAAGATATCATATAACTTAAAAATCACAGTATTATGCGAGGCTTACTTCCTGGTTCCTGCTCAGTAGGTGACGCTGTTCCACTTCGTTCTCCAGCCTCTTCTGTAGCTGGGAGATCTCTCGTTCCTGCTTCTCCAGCTGGTTGTTGAGACGTTGACGAGTATCAGTCTCTGATCGCTCAAGAGTGGCCTAGAAAAATCAGAGAAGATAATAATTTGAACTTGGTTCATGTGTATACAAGTAGGACTATGGGTGCAAAAACTACCCTTGGATTACCTGAATAGTCTGGAGATTGGTCAGCAGCAGATTCTGACTCTGCTGTTGGCTCAGGATTGTCTCTTTCTCCTGAGTCAGTTTGGATTCCTCCAGCTTCAACATGTCTCTCTCGTTACGCAGGTTTTCAGCATAGCCCTAAAAAGAAGGATGGGATGAGCTAAAGTACATAACCCAGTGGTTGTTTCTAAGCAGTGACAAAAATCACAATTTACCTCAGCAATGATAAAAGAACTAAAAACTCAAACATCACAAAGGATGATGAGTCAAAAACAAACCTCAGCCCTGGTGAGTTTCTCCTTAGCAGCTCTTAGATCCTCATTCAATGTGTGGATGGTCTGCTCCAGCTTCTGTGTGGCAGCTGCCATCTTTTGGTTCTTCTCTCTTAGGGAGGCAATCTCTTTCCTGTAGCCCTCAACATTGTCCTGCAGCATCTCATACCTGAAAGTGTAAGCATGGAAAAAAATGTATTCTCCTATGTGAACCCGGTGGCCAAGTGTTGTTTTTAAAATTACTTTAGAATTGTAATTTTTAACAATTGACATTCTAGTTCCTGCTTATGTTTTTTCCAAACATACCTCTTAGAGGCAAACTCCAGCTGGGTGGATATCTTGGCATTCTGGGAGCGGAGGTCAGAGAGTTGCTCCTGGAGTTTCTCATTCTGCGCGGTTGCTGCTTTGTCACTCTCCACACGCTCCCTCTTGTAAGTGGAGAACACTTCCTGCAACTACAGAGGCAACCAGACTTCATTTACCAGAATTTTTATTTAATTTCATTGCAGCCATTTTCTTGTCTGACGGATATTTATCGGGCATTTATAGGGTACCGTGCCTACAAGTAATGCAACATAGCAGTCAAACTTTAATCTCCTCTTGAGATTGTTCAGTAAAAATAGTAGTTTACTACTTTAATAAAATTTGTTTTGTTGTATAGTATATACAGTACATCACCTAGTATGGGCACAGTGACATCTGGTGGCCAAAATGAGCATCATAGCACATGAACAACTACTAAGACTATCCTAAAAACACTGGTACATACTTCACATGTACCAGTGACTGTACTAATAATATGTATTGCAGTGCCAACAGAAATGATGCTGGTGTGATGCGTGAAGGCCCTTTGATCGTAAAAGTAAAACTATGAACATCTACAGGTTTAATCTTGTCTGGAAAATGAGCCACTCACCTGTCGCAAAGCTGCCTTGGCCTCCACTGCTTCAGCAGACTCTGCTGCCATGGAGACAAGTGCCGTAGGCGTAGCCGTGGTGGGAGTGGTGGCAGGTGAACGCCGAGGGGTAGAGGTCAGAGAAAACTCCTCGGGTGGTGGACCTTAAGAAAAAAAACAAAGAGTTCAGAAATAAAAGCTGAGTGGCAACAAAACAACAAATGTGACAGAACAGGAAATTACTTCATACAATCCAACTCAAATAAAACTTTCAATCCTAAAACCTTCTTTCCTTTAACTTTTGTAAAGAGGTAAATGTGCATGTTCTGTACTATGTCTCTTGCGTGTCACTTTGTTCTCTGCGTTACCTTGCTGTGAGAAGTTGACTCCAGTTGCCTGTGCCAGTAGCACACGGTACATGTCCCTCTGCCTCACAATGGACTCAGTCATCTTTAACTGCTGGCTGCGTTGCTCCTTCAGAGACTCCAGCTCACCCTGGGCTTTCTCCAAACTCTGCTCCAGCTCCCCACGCCTGACATAGGATCATTTAGATTAGTCCAGCTGACAGTTTGACTTCTTTGGTGACAAACAAATGAGGGTTTATCAATACAAACTTTAGGTTTAAATTGCATTTTGGATATTGGTTGCATACTGCTCTTTTCCACAAATGTGATGATAACAATGTTCAAATTGGATGGAAAAACATTTATCACCTTGTGGGCAAGCTGGGACAAAATGAAAGAAAGAAACAAAAAAGTAAAGAAATCAATGCAAAGTCTACCATACCTATTGCCAGTGGCCTCAAACTCCTCTTTTTCTTGGGCATCACTGAGCTCTCTGAGGGCCACAAGAAGACGCTGGTTCTGCTTCTGAAGTTCCTCTACACTGCGGAAAGTCACCAAGTGTTGGCTGATCACCTCTGATGTGCTGCTGACATCTGCTGAGCTCACATCTTCCTCAGGAATTACATGATTTCCACGAGCCTCTTCCAGCTCGATCAGCAGCACACGCACCTGGCAGGAAAGACAAAGGATGTGACAGAAGGTGAGCTTTTTTATTTAACCTTTGATACTGAAAAAATAATAAAAAATATCCTTGGATTCAGAAGTACATGAACTCACCTGCTGAGCCATGTCAGATAACTGGAGCTCACATCTCTGGTTGTCCCGTTCAAGCACAGAGGTGCGCTTGTTGGCCTCATCAGCCTCGTTCTGCAGACGGTGCACCTCCTGTAACAAACAGGCAAATTCATAGATGTGGAATTACTCACTTTAAATGTCACTTAAGAAAAAACTATTTACTGAATGTACCATAAAATTCAATTCCACAAATATTCAACATGCCTGCATTACACACCTTGACAGCCTGTTCGAGCTTGGCAGAAAGACTAGCCACAGACTTCTGCATGCGCTCATGCTCGTCCCTTTGCCGTTTGAGGATGGGGGCTTTTGCTTCCACTTCCTGCACAATGTCATCCAGATACTTGTTGACTCTTTTGTTCTCTAATCGCTCCAACTGCAGCTGCTCTTGGCTCTCTAGATATGCTGTATACACCTGAAAGTACACATGATGATTCATGTCAAACTGGGATAATTCATAAAAGAAACATGAGAACACAACTGCTGTGCTTTGAGTTCAATACAATACAGTGAGAAATCAGCACAAACTAACTAAAGAAGAATACATATTTTTGTTTCTTTTTTTCTAGTAATATTTATGATTAAGTCTGGAATTAAATTTTTGAACCCACGTACCTCAGTCAGCTTCATACCAGGTTTTATCTTTGACACAGCGGCTGCTGTAGGAGACATTGTTGTCATTTCCTCCTCTGTCAGCACAGATGATGTACCAATGGGGCCTGGACAGAAAAAGCAGATAACATATCAGATAATTTATCCCAGAACTCGGTGCCTTATTTCATAACTGAAGAAAATTTAGGCCTGGGTTTACTTTAAAATATATTTTTAGTATGATCAAGTAGAATCTGCCCAACTGACCTCTAAGTTTAGAACTTGACAGCAGTTCATTGGCGTTGTCCAACTCTCTTTCAAGGCTCTGAATCCTGTCTTTTAATTCACCAACAGATTTATCTGTGGCACCATTCATTTCCTGCAACTTCTCCTCAAGAGTCTTGTTGGCTATGGAGGAGGAAGAAAATGGAGAAATTGTTGTGGAAAGCAAATAAACCACACAGCTACAAAAATATTAAGTGATTATATTTCAGCGTTGTCCTTCAAGAAACATTTTAATTATCCAATAAAAGAAATAGTAGTTTTTGGTTCTGACTATCATTCTGTGGTATCCTCATACCTTCTCCAGCATCTTTCAGCAGCTTGTGCAGCTCCTCCACTGCCTGACTCAGCTCTTCACTTTTTGCCTCAGAATCCGCTGCTGCTCCCTGCCAGAAGAAATGTGACAAAATACTCCCAGGAACTGAACTCGGACATACATTGAACCATTTCAGTCACAGTAAACAAATAGCTTTATTAGAGAAAAAAAACAACTCCACACAAACAAATATGTGGTTTGTCTTCAGCAGTGTGTTTGCTGAAGACAAATGTGTAACAGCGCTATTTGACCGTTATATGTCAACACCAAAATTCATTCTACATTCAAGTCATAAAGTTGATGCAAGTTCTGGCTGGTACTACCGCAACATTCACATATTTAAACCACAGGATGTCTTGATTACATTTTCAAGCTGTGAAATGGTGACACTGTGAATTCAAGGTTGAATTAAGATAAACTGGGAATGGGTGTTCTAGTAGTACAATAAACTTTATCACCTGGCTTGTTTTCTGTACATGCACATACCTTGTATAAATTGGACAGCTTAATGTTGGCATTCAGTTCATTTCTGAATCTCTCCTCCATGTTGGCATGTTGGTCCTTGGCCTAAAATAAGTAAACATCCACCCATTCACTTCACTATGAATGCTTCATTGCAGAATACACATGACAAAAAGTAGTCTCTGATTAAAATGTCCCAAGCTGAAAACACACGTACTTCTTTAAGTTTGCTGATCATGTCCTCATTTTGCTTCTGAAGATTCTCATTTGAAGCCTTCAAACTGGCCACTTGATCTTGGAGTTGGTTCAACTAGAAGTCAAAACAATAAAATCAGACAACAATTCTTCTAAAACTGATGAGGAGGTTTGCATATTTTGCAACATATGAGAGCTGCTACCAACAGAACAATCTACTAAATTAAATTTTTACTACCACTAGGGGAAAATGTACTGCATGCAAATACAGAGAAGAGACTTGCCTCATCTTCTTTGTTCTCCAGGGTGCATTTCAGCTCTAGGATTGTGTTGCCCTTCTGTCGTGACAGGGACAGCAGTTCTTCACTCTTTGCCTTCAGCTCCTCATTCAGCCACGATGTTTGGCCATGTAGCAGCTCCTTCTCTTGTTCCATTCGCTTCTCCTTGTACTTGAAAGGAAAACCACCACAACTTCATTCAGTACTAACTTGCTTACAAGGCAACATGTAAAGTAAAAAGATAATATCGGTTTACAAAGCTACTTCCCTCTGCTGTCATTTAGAATGTTCAATTAATTTGAAAACAGAAACACAGCTCACTTTGATGTTAACTTCAGCTGCTTCAAGCTCATCTAACTTCATCTGCAGGCCCATCTTAGAGGTGTTCACTTCCACCAACTTATCATTGAGTTGCCTTAAGTCATCTGTGGGAGCATTTGAATTAACATAAATATATGTCCAAGTAACATTTTACACATGCAATTAGAAATAAAAAGTTTTATAAAATGTCTAGACAAATCTATGATTAATCCCATACCGTTTAAATGCTCCACCTCCAAGGATCTCCTCTCCAGCGTTCGCACAAGTTCTCTCTTTTCTGCCTCCAGTTCATCTTTGGCTTCCGACAGTAAAGTCTAAAAAACAAATTATTTTAAGCACAGTATTTGCTTTATTTAAGCACAACGTATACTTTTTTGATTATCAGCAAAGCTGACTTTGGCTGCCTCACCTGCTCCAGTGACAACCTCTGACTTTTGGATTCATTCTCCCTGTTCTTCTGACTTACACCTCTGAGTTCCTCCTCTGAAGGAGACATTGGATTAAAGTCAGCATTGTGAAATAATACCACTCTGCAAATACAAAAGAAAGACTACAACCAAGTGAACCTGAATCAATTCATGATAAGGATACCAGTTAATTCTTACCGAGTTTGGTAAACTGCTCTTTGAGATTAAGATGTTCTTGAGTCTGGGACAGAAACTCTTTCTGACACTGGGCAAGTTGGTTAACTTTTTCGAAGAACTGTTGCTCTGTAAGAGGAAAGCAAACAAAACAAAACGCGAGCGTGAAAAGTACCGTTTTAGAGATATCAGCGTTACTTACTGTTCAATGTCATCTTATTTACGTCAAAAGTAGCTGTTAGCTCCGGTTTGCTAACTTTAGCATCAGTTAGCTTTATAGCGTGGTTACAGAGAAGCTGTAGTTTAACCTAATATTAGCCCTAGTGTATAATACCAAAGGCGTTGATAGGCAAATGAAACAACTGCCAAAGTGGGCTTCATGTATTAACACATTCAAATTCAACTTATTGACATTAACTTTGCCCCGTTCACCTACATGCATGGTGAGCAAACACTTTAGCATCGCTCGGTCAGCGGCTATATAACAGTGAATAACTTACCGCTGTCAACCCGAAACTGTTCCTGTTGTGCTTTCAACGAATCGATCTCAAACTGCTGATCCGAAAGTATTTTCTCGATTTTGTTTTGAACTGCTTTTGGTAGCTTTGCTATTTCGGAACCCTCCAACTCCTGCAGCAGCAGTGCCGCCATTTTTCCGACAACAACAGTTCGAGCATGTGCATTTGATCATATGTAATCGTCACGCTACTGAAGCATTGTGGGACATGTATTTCTTTCCTGTGAACTTGATGGTCAAATCAATCAAACCTTTGCTGTTGTTGTCATAAGGTTAAATGATGTTTTTTTTCACCTACCTAGAACATTGCACCGTCGCTTACACACATACACACAGACACACATGTGTTTCTTATCAACACTATAAACTGTTTACTTTATAAAGGTGCTGACTGGATACCCATCCGTCACAGACGAGCAGCAGGTGGCACCAACAGACAACTGTCTGTACTCGAGTGTGCATGTGTGTGTTGAGAAACATGAGAAACCTCAGCTGTGGTGTCCTGGGAATTCTACAGATGACTATAGTTGAATTAGAAAAAGGTATAAAGCTAACCACATGAGCAACTTTCTGACCAACCACAACAATAATTCTAGATGATGTACAGTCTGGAAACTGGAAATGTGTGTGTGTGTGTGTGTGTGTGTGTGTGATGCTATTACTTAATACACCTATAATTTTGTGCAGACTTAAAAGGCAACTATAGAGGCTTGGTATCATCAGCATGGTTAAACTTTGGGCCTCAAACTTGGTAAGAAAGCATTTTCATTCATGTTCTATGTTATTGCTTTAATAACATTAAGAAGAGTTCACCTTCTCCTGTTACACACATTTGAATTTTGGTTTTCTATGAAATATTCCCTCAGAATGTTTAACATCTACTACTGTTTTGTGTAACATGCTATATTCTTATCACAGGTTTTGAAATTATGATTTTTTTTCTTCTTTATTTTACCATACTATTACATGGTAAACTTAAACAATATTATCTTATCAAACTGTAAGAGGTTTTTGAAAAGTGGATTTTTTAAACTCATCAATAATATTTGCGTTTCATGTGTATGGCAACTGAGTTTCACTTTCTGCTCTATACAGGAGCTTTAATTGTTTCCATAGTTTCCGTTTTAGTCATTTAGTAACGGTGTCCCCGGTGACATACACCCGGTCGGTATTCAGACCCTGTTAGGACCAGTTTTGACGAATACCTCAGTGGCTCAGAGGTTTATAATCGGTGACGAGACAAAAGGCAACATGAGCACGAGAGGTGTTGCGGCAAACTGTTGCCCCAGGCAGCAGAACTATTTTCTTACACCTGGGTGTCACGCCTGGATACCAAGATGTACAGAAAGCCATGGTAACATTACAGTGCAAACCAATTAATCTAAGTCAGTCATGCTGTTTGTTATCAAGACTTCTCATCCACATGAAACCCAGAATCCAAGCCATCTATAAGGACTGTTGTAATTGAAGTATGATTCATGTTGACTAGTTTAAGTTGCATCTAATGTTAAATAATTACACAGAAATTCCAACGAAGGTGATGAGTGCAATACATCCACCCCTCTCATTATTTGTCATGTGTCAGACCATTTATCCAACACATATTAAAGTGAAAATGGTGTATGAAGCTTTTGTAAGATCGCCCTAAATGTAGATGATATGTGGGAGTGTTATGTGCACTATAATTAATTTCTCTGCAACAGTTACAGCTTTGTTACTCATTCTCACCTTTAAACACCTTATTCCCGTCTTCTCGGCCCTCCCTCTCCTACAGTTTGCTCACTCCACCTTTGTTTTAGAAATATCAATTGTACTCTGTGTTGATGCATTGGCTTACATTGCATTCCACTGTATTACACTCATTTAAAAAGTGGTTGCTTGTTTTTACACAATACACGCAAGTTTGATCTTATCAGGTATAAACAAGTCAAACAATAACATTCACGTCATGTATCTAACCCGACCCCGATGAATGAGTCACAAGGGTCTTAACATTTTGTAAATAATGTGACTTAAATAGGTTTCATTTGTGACCACATTTCGTAGTTATGTCATCGCCCCCACATCCGCTGTCCATATTTGGCCAAGCGCACCTCAAACCCAGTCCCCCGCTGCCGTGTCATGACATCACATCAGTGAAATTGTTTTTTGTGAGGGTGAACTAGAGCGTGACAGCTGGGCTTTCTGAAAGTCCAAACATAAAAAGCTCAAAAGTTCTCCAATTAGCGAAACAGTATAAACAAAAAGGGGAATTAAAACGTCAGAATGGGGGTGGGATCAGGTGGTCGGTACAGGGGTAAACATTGAGGTAAACAGTTGTTAGAGCAGAGCGGTGAGTCAAATCATGCTTTGGGGCCTGATCCAAGAGAGAAGTTCACTGAGTTATCTGGGTAACTTGGCTGAGAGAAACCTGGAACATCCCCAAGTTGGTGACATGCAAAAGCTGCTTAAATCTTTTCTTAGCAACCAGAAACTCAGGAAACCTCTTTCTTAGAAGAGGCCTATGCTTTGATTATGTATATTTTCCTCAAAATATTGCATGCTCTTACTTGAGTGAACTTATATTGAGGAGAATCATCCTGTAGTTATTTCAAGAACTGTCCAGTGAAACCAAGTTCATGCTGGAGGAATGCTATACATACTGTACATGACTGGGACTCCGAGGACTATAGTATCTTCTATAGGTTGTGTGAATTTTGTGGGCTAGTTGTTGGCTTCCTTCTTGCGCTCATCACTGTAGTTGAGGTCAGAGGCACCCAGTCTGGTTGACATGTTTGGGCACCTCGGGAAAACCTCTCTCTGCTCGAAAAGCTTCTGTGGGAGGTACCCAGCAGGGTTTTGATAAATCTTAGACACGCTACTGTGTGAAAATGAGGCATTACCAGCTAGAGGCTATACACTTCATGCCAGATGTGGTGCTAAGGAATCATAAACACATGTATATCCCCAGAGAAATATGTGTTAGCGTGTCACAGTTCAGTAGCTCTTGATTTAACAGTAATTAGAGGAACTCCTTTGCAGGCAATATGTCAGTGATTACTGGAACTTAAATGAAGCCACATAAAAGTAGACACCTAGGAATGTGTTTGGAGGTGCTTTTACAAAAGTATATACTGCTGAAGGGATGCAATGGATTGCTGACAGGTCAGGTATGATCTCCTATTAGTTTAACAGTAGGACTGAGATTAATATTAACCTTATTTGTCTCAAAAAGTTGTGAAAGCATGCAATCTACCATCACTATTGAAGCTACAATACCCTGCATGAGGAATGTATATAGACTGTATATTGAAATGGACAAAACAACTGTGTTTCAAAAATGAGGCTAGTGCATATACCCCCAATCTGGTCTCCAATGAGACTAGACCTGAATTTGAGTCTCGTGCATCTTTGGCAGTGTCATTGGGTCAAGGGTTAGATCTACCCCTGTGACATCATGTTAGCTTTGCTCATTCTGTACTCTATGAGAACGACCTGATGTGTGCAGGACATACATAGTACAAAACAGACAAGTAAACAATAAAACCAATCCAAACAACAGAACAAGGAAGGTTTTCAGTCTGCTTTTCCAGAGTGATGTTAACTTAGTACCTTAAAACAACCTTAAGATGTTTCAACTAGAACAAAATACAAAATAAACAAAAGTCTCTTTGGAAATCATCATCTCTCTTATGTCTCTGAAAAATTAGACGGCCCGGGTCGAAGAACCTAAAAGTTGTAATATGTTTATACGTCGGGGGTCTGAAATATTATGTCTAAGACTTCTAGGCCCCGAATAGAAAAAATACCTGTTTGTGTTCTGACTTTATTCAGTGCTGATTTATGACTTTCTTATCAAACTGAAAGTTCATCCAAGGCTTTGTTTTTTCAAGACATTCAATCAGTAATTTGATCGTAACATGTTGTTTTTACAAGAGACTGCATGCACAGAAAGGTGAGTTATGGTCAAGTATTTATCTCTGAAGCACATTGCATACAATGCAGACATTTTTGGTGTATTTCAATCAAGATCTTATGGTCAGTGTTTTTAAATGCTGCACACAAAAACATACAAAAGACAAAAACTTTTCTATGGTCACCATTAAATCATACGTCAATAATTATATCGGGGCAGGTTGTTTCAGCACTAAAATTAGTAAGAAAACCAGATTATTATGTACGATTGTGAAAAACTTTTTCAATGATTTTACTGAGGAATCAAATTTTGCTGATTTGAGAGAAATACACAATAATGGACACGTTTGGGCTTCTTTAATAATGGTTTTAATATTGCAGTTTTAAGAAGGCTATAAAAATGCCAGATTGAAGAGATGTACTCGCTGTGGTTAAAGCATGAGAGGACAGACACTTAAAATACAGTACGACCTGGATCAAGAGAGCAGGTCAACGGTGCTGATGCTCTTGGCACTTTCATAGTGATACAGACGGTGAAGAGGTCAGTGAGACGCTGGGAAAGCAGAAAGAGGAAGGATATTTTCCTGAGAAGAGGAACTGGGAATTGTTTTTAATGAAAAATGTCTCATTGATTTCTGATGTGTAGCAAGTTGTGATTTGTAACTTTCAAGAACTGGCTCCTTTTTGTTTTTTCAAAAAAATTCCTTATACCAACTAATATTTTTTTTCCTTCTTCTCTTGTTACATTTCATGAGAAAGTTTTGTGTTTATCAGGTAATATTGTGTTGTCGTGTGATCTTCGCAAAACTTGGTTGAAATACACCTGTCTGATATTGGATCTATGTAACACTAAGTAAAGGTGGAGTTGGAGAAAGCAGAAGACTATCAAGGCAACAGCCACTGTATGGACTGCCTGGCAAATTGACTGAGTTTTAAAAAGACAAAGCTGAGCTTCATGTTGTTAACCTTTTATAAGAATTTCTAAGAGCCAATACTCTACCTTTACGACAAACCTCTGCTTCCTACTGTAACACCGAATGCACTTGTGTGGTAACAGGCTTGGCAGTTTCTACAGTTATAAGGCAACTTAATTTAATTCACTCCAAATTAAATTGTGGGTTGGTATTGCAAGTCTTTACTTAAAAAATCTTAACCAGCTTTTATGTTGTGGTTTTGGCACGTCTGCAGCTCCCTGGGGTCACAGGGGAGTCAAGTCTACAAGAGAGATGAGATTACTCAACATGTGACAGCCTGCTTCCACCGAAGAGAAGAGAGATTTCTTCTGTATTGGTATGTGATCCTGTATCTATGCAGTTTACACCTTCTTCCCTCTGTGCTTCTGTTTTCAATATGCAACAAGCAAATTATTGCAAAACGCTAAACACAAAATACTCCCAAAGAATTCATAAGAAATTTTTGGTGGGTATCTTAATCAAACCATATCATCTACATAAAATGCAGGCACTTGAGGACAGATGTCATGTAAGGACACTCCTGGACTAGACGCTTGCAGTGGGAGTGAAGAGAGATAATCTTAAACTGGTGGTGATAGAGTCTTGGTGATTGAGGTGAAGGTTTGTTTTGCAGCATTCAGACAGTAATAAGGGAACATGAAGGCATCAACATTTTGGAAAATTTGCGTAAAGTTGTACACAATATTGTACACAATGACCTGACCTGTGAATTGTAAGGTTGTGGGTTCGATCCCCAGCTCCTCCTGTCCACATGTCGAAGTGTCCTTGGGCAAGACACTGAACCCTAAGTTATTCCCAATGGTGGCTAGCGCCTTGCTAGTGCCTTTCCAATGGTGGCTAGTGCCTTGCATGGCAGCTGTGTGTGAACGGGTGAATGAGTTGCCTTGTAAAGCGCTTTGAGACCTAGCTAAGGTCATGAAAGCGCTATATAAATATAAAAAGTTTGATACCACTCTTCATTTTATATAAAGTGACACTTAGCTTCATGTACTTTAGCATAAATTTACATGGAAAAGGAAAAACATGTTTAAAGGTAAAAACAACTCAACTCGACTCACTAATTGAACAAAAGTATAAAAAGAGAAATAAAATGTACATAAAAGGAGAAGTTGGGAAATACCTTTAGATTTACTATTCAGCTATTAATAATATTAGTAAATACAGTTGGCTATGCATTATTGTACAAAGTACAAAGTTTAAAAGTTTAAAAATAACAGTCACCAAATTCAAATATACTGATGACTATGCTAACAATACTGAGTCAGAGATATGCTGTCTGCGTAATAACACTAAGAAAAGGAAAACTCCCATTTCCACAAAATAAAACACAGAAACAAATGAACTCCACTCTGTTCGTACTTTATTGTTGAATATGACAATAATAACAATACTCACTTCCCACCACAATCATTGGCTAATGAAGCAAGGTTAAGTCTTGGTCTCTTAAGTCTAAGCTGTTTAGTTAAAGAGACATCAAATTTACATAGTGTATAATTTTGTATCTAATTTAGGATGCCTTTGTATGAACAGTGGATATTTATAAATAATAGCACAGAAAAACAAAAGTCAAAATGCTACAAAAAGACTCAAAAATAATATGTTTTTACATACATCATGAAATCAATATTTTCTAATATTACAAAATGAAATATTACAATTATAGTTACAGCAAGCTAGTTTTGGCTTTTGGTAGGGTGGTGGTGAGGGAGTTTGTGCCATAAATAAACATGGTGTAAGTCACACACATATACAGAAGCATCCACATCTGGGACACTGAGGTTTGTTCACTGACTGGATGTAAAAACAGTCCTCCAACATACATGAGCTAGTGGAGATGTTTCCTATTTGCTGAAGCTCAAAATAATAACTTGTTTTAGTGTATAAATATTGTCTTTTTTAGATCTCTTTCCAGACCCTCGACACAGCTTCTCCTTTTCCTCCTCAGCAGCCAATCTTTCTGTTTACTCAACATCATTTTCTTCTTCATCCTCCATCCCAGGCAGCTCTTTCTCCGGCAGCAGGCCATAGCTATTGAGGAAGGCCTCCACGTCGGTAGCAAAGAACTCCTCACTTAGGTGCTGTGTGCAGGCTAGGAAGTTTCCTAATAGCTCCCCAGCCTTGTACACAAGAAGCGTTGGCAAATATTCATCCGAGAAACGCTCAGCGGCGCCAGATGCTACAGCATCGATCCTGCAGAACTTTACGGTGGGGTACTCGGTGGCCAGGCAGTCCAGGCAGTTGTTGAGCTCCTCACAGCCTTTGACCCCAATGTTGTAGATGTGGACAACCACCACTGTGCTGTGGTGCTCCTTTTCGATGACTTCCAGGAAAGCCTCTCCACTGTCCAGGTCATGAACACCTTCAAACCTGGGTCCAAAGCTGAGCTTATCGTGCATCTCTTGCATGCACCGTTTTCTGTACTTCTTTAGACATCCTTCATCCTCCTCTTTCAGCATCTCATACTCTTGGACACTCATCTACAAAAAAAAGGATGTGAAAACAATATTAGCAATTTTAATTTGCTATAGCATTGAAACATTTCTAATGGTTATGATGTTAATGGTTAGATGGTAATGGTCACAAGGAAGGGCAGCCTACTGTAATCTATGTACTGTGTTAGACCTGTAGATACTAGGTTGTACCTTGCGGTTAAGGTTTGCCCTGGAATCATCTTTTGGTTTACTGGGGGATGACATCTGTCTCAGCAGTTCCCTTTTTGCAGGAGGTAAGCTATCCTGGTCCATACTTTCTAACTTAAACCTCCTCCAGTCATTGATGACTCCTTTTGGACCTGTGGAGAAAACAAGCAGTAGTTTGCATTCAGTTACTGAAGGATTATGGGCATTGTCTGTCCCAACACAAGACGGGGCAACACAGAAGGGAACAAAGGGAAGACATTTTATCAGGATTCAGTCCTACTCCAGCAGGAATAACCTGACTGTGGTTTCATAAACCAGTATTCTTTAAACCTTCTCACTACTAAACAGTGATACTGAATAACGAATGCAGGATTTTAGTGGAATGACTGGTTTACTCCTTTGTAAAGTGCTACAACATGAAGCTATGAATCACTGGTGGGTGATGTGTCCTGTTTTAATTTGAGGATTATCTTAACCCTCTAGGAAGTGCTGTAAATACCCCCAGTGTTGCACAAGAAAAAGAAGATTAGAGCGTCTGTTAAACTGTCGAAGCTCGACAGATTTGTACTCCACTTGGCTCTAGTCATCCTTTTATCTGTTTAGTGCCAGTTTCTTTGTAAACAGTTTGTGCTGTTCTCATAAAAAGCACAATCTCTAGAAGCAATATGCATTAACATTATAACTGAAATGTTTACACAAAGATATCCGTCTGACACAGAAGTATTAAGGCTCAGCTATTGTGTAATGTTAGAAAACAGTGTGTCTACTGACCTGTGTGGGTCGCAGTCTCTCCCAAATCAATCAGGTTGTCAGACATTTTTTTTTCTGGTCAGCTACCTGTAAGACAAAAAAAAATGAGACTCTGACTTCAGAATATAATATATATGATGTGGATTTCATCAAGCATAATGTGGCAGATAATCATTTTGCTCTTTGTTTTGTTGTCATTGTTCCCAATCATGTTATTGTCTAGTTACAGATTTAAAATCTTTGCATTGTGACTGCACAACTACTCCTGGACACAGAGTGTTTCCCATGATATTTAATTAAATTAATGCAGCCTAAGAGGATTACTGATACAATAGATCTATGCTGCTTGCTGTTAGCCCTTGAAGCTACTGTTTGAAGATGGAACAGCTGATAACTAAAATGATAAGAAAAAAACCCTAAACAAAACCATACAGCAACAACAAAGATGTATTAACCTAAAAACTGATTATATTTAAATATCACAACAGATGCATTGGTTTACACAAAAAAAACTTCAGGTTCCAGGTGTTTATGACCTAATGTGCACATAGTTTGTGCAGATATAAACTTGGAGTCTGTTTTCTATACACTTTAAACTCTGCTTTGTAAATTCTGTGGTGTAATTGTTTGAACAAATAGATTGTATGACGTACAAAGAGCCAATATCTGATTGGATTAAATGGCCTATGTCCTGTGTTCCAATTAGTGTAGTCTTCCTTCTTGCTTGCAGTACAATGCTGATCTGGTCTAATGATCTTTATGGTCACCTCTCTGACCCCTGAATTCACAAGTGGAGATTTTCCAAGATTAATTCTTGCATGAGTAAATGAAGCCGTCTGTAAATGCTCTGGTAATGTAGGTGTGTGAGCGAGAAACAAATCAAACTCATCAAAACAGCTGACTTCCAATTGGTCACAGACCCATGACTGATGTCACCTCCAAAACAAAAGATTTCTTTGTTCTTATTTTGTGCATAGTCCTTTACCTGGAAACAAGAAACCAACTAAAAACTAAACTGTAATACCTTTCTATTTCATACGTAATGTTTCAAGATACTGTAAATGGGAAATGATTTACATTAAAAGAAAAGATGCCCCCACCCCACGCCATCAATTTAACCCCAAACATGCAAAAACATGTAGACCAAACAACATATAAATTATCACATCTAATCAAAACTAAACTTCAGATTTCTGCATAAGTTTCAGCTGATTTCAGTCCATTAATAAAATAAGTTTTCTTACCTCCCACAGTCACAGTGAAGTCCTCCTTCTGTATCAGTAGCTAACCCTGCACTGGTTTACGCTCAATCACTTCACTGAGCTATCTGTTGCTGGATGGTGTGTGTTTCTGTGTGCATGCGTGTGTCTTGTCCAGCCAATGAGCTTGGTCTAATGGAGATTTCAAAAAAGACCCTATAGACCAAACAGAAATAGAGCATAGAGCCTAAGAGGATTTCTCTCCGGGAATTAGAAGCCTCTACTTGATAAAGGCCTGATGACGAGAGAGAACGATAAAAAGAAAGAGAGAATTTTTTATTTTTTTTTCAAAACTTTGTAAAGTTTCTTTTTTTTCTTTCTTACCAGAAATGTGACTCTTGGTCAGACAGTCAATAAAACCCTTTATATTCAAGAGTAGTACACAGGAGCTACTGTGTTGCATTTCACTATTACAAACAGCACTTTAGGACTTAACTCATGCAAGAGCCTCATATCCTGGAGATGAACTTTCAAATAAAGTAATCTTGTCAGGAATTTAAAGTTCTTCCAGGCATAGAGCCTCACACGAACACATGATGGAAATCTTTCAAACAAACAAACCAAGCAGTTAGCTACGGGCGGATTTATCTAGTGATGCTGCATCATGTGCTTCTTGACTGTTTTCAACACAAGGATTCCACTGTTGTCTCTTTCCACTTCTTGAGACAGGGTTTTCCTGACATATTTCATCTCAAGTTAGAGTTAGATTTAAGTTTGCAAAGGTATGAAAATGTTTGTGTGAGCAGATAAAATAAGACTAAGAATAGACGCCTGTGTATGTATTGTTACACCTTTACTATGATGCAAAATAACTTGGAAATAGACTTACTCAGAATATCTGGAGTGAACATGAGGTAACTCAGTTCTTCAAGTTAAGAAATAACTGAGGGTCAAAAGGTTCAGTGCAAGTTTATAGTTGTATTTCTGGTTAGAGTTTTGTAATAAGGTCTCCATCTTTGAGTATTTTTTTGTTTGAAGTAGTTAAGGAAGTCTTGATATGTTTAGTAAAAGTATCAATACAGCTACTCCAATATTAGTATACACAAATGTAAGTGTCAGTACATTAAAATTAAAAGCTATATATCATCAACAAGTGGGATATGTCATCTTTCAGGTTGTTAAATTTATCCTATCAATATAACACTAGTCACTAAAGATCCATTAACATATACATATTTTAACGCACATTATGTAAACTGATCATCTGCTTTATGTATGAAATCATGATTTAACCACATATACAGCATGTCGTAGCATAATAGTGTAGAAATAAGCAAAAATAAATGTAAATACTAACATAAAGTTAATAAATATGCACATAAACAGTTATTTTCCTGCCCTGTTTGTTCCCCTGCAGACAGACTGACGCCCAAAACAGATACAAATGTTTAAATTAAGGGTTTATATATGTTTATAAAATGTAACATTGTGCCGGCAACAAGTAAAGTGGCAGAAGTTTACATTATACTATGACAGTGTGGGCAGTGCAAATTCCTAAAGTTTCACCTTAGAAAAACATCCTCTGACTCACTGAATTTCACTTTAAGAAGCTACCGTGTGAAAGAAATCACCCCGATCTCTTTGTCTAATCCTCGTATTCCTAACTGTAGGCTTTCCTTTAGCTCAGTGCTGAATCACTGCAGTGCAAACAGGTAGAGTAAATGCCCTCCACACCCACACAATATTTTCTGGGACAGCTCATGCAACCATGTTTGACTTCTGTCCTTCGCCTCTGTGTCTGTGTCCCACATTTATTGGCTTAAAGGATTACTGAACTCCTTTTATTGAGCCACACAAAGTATGCATGTCAGGTGGGGTTTCATTAGTCTCAGTCACTCCATGAGCATAGCTCGCTTAAAATGGAAATCAGCTCATTATTATTGCACCGTTTGTTCTAAATATGTCTGACAGGATCAGCTTACAGTTCAATAATAACCTACCTACCTACCTATCTATCTATCTATCTATCTATCTATCTATCTATCTATCTATCTATCTATCTATCCAAAAGAAACATAACACAACCCAAAAATTTCCAAAACAACATAATTTTTTAAAAATTTATTTTACTTTTAGTGACTTATTCAAAGCAAATCTACTTTTGATCTGTTTTACGATGAGCAACATATGGTGGTCAGAAAAAATGGTCAGTAAAGACAGACACTAAAAAAAGTTTGAACTTGAATTTATTATTGATTAATTGGTTCCCATATGCACTTGAGAAACTATGAAAAAATGAACTTGAAAACTTTGCTTCCTTCATGCCTTTCTCGAACTTGCCCTTCATCACTGTGTGTTATTATTTTTGTTCTTCTTCTTCTCTATTACATGTGCTGTTTGTTTTTGTGTTTGTTTGAGACAAATCAAATCAAACTATAACTATTCTTAATATGTCATTTGAAGCAGGACTTCTTCCCTCTGAGTGGCTGACTGTGTGTTGATATCATGTAATTATGACAGTAGATTGAATGTCTATTATTAATTAATGTGTCTGAACTAACAAGATTACATGTTCAAAGTAGAGCACTGATATAAATTCTAATCTAATTGTAAGACTAGAAATCCCATACTACGTACTGTCCTCCATCAGTCAATCAACTGATTAATGCCTCCGAGGAGTCTGTCCAAGTAGAACAAACATTCCTTAAAACCTTTAAAGCCTCAGAGGGAAGTAGTTGGGGAGGCACCTCAGAGCTATAGGTGCAGAGTGTTGAAACCCCATTCAGAGTCTCTCTGTTACGTGATCACAGATCATTGGATAAGTGAAGAGTGACTTCAGGACAGCGCGTTCACACCTTTATATAGACACTAGAGGTCAGTCTTCAGCCTTGGTCATTTGCCTTTCAAACGCACAAAGATATACGAAGATGATGAAACATCTTCATACTGGACACTAAAGGTCAACTACTGCAGAGTAAAATATGTTGTAATATTACTGTAATGATATAAGTATAACTTTCAACATTTTGAACAGGCCACAACTTTTGACAAGACTTTTGATTTTTGCAACTACATTTGTACTTGTACATCTTACTCTTTCATTTGTGTTTTTTTTGGGGGGTCTTATACCCTTAAACAGCTTGCTTTCTATTTCGCACTGAGTACAGCACAACAATGTTTTTTACTTTTTCTTTTTTTTTCTTTTGTCCTCTCTATGAATTTGTAAACAATAGTTTACTATCCAATTCAAACAGTTCAGTGAAAATGAAAGAAAGAGATAAACAAGACTTTCATTCACACCCTGCTGCAGAATACTTCAATGAAGCTGTATTGTTAAAGTCCAAGATCTCCTGATTTGCTTTTTCTGTATGATTCACTAACACCAGTATGTCTGTGTTTGGCTTATAAATACACCTCTATGTCTGCCAGCATGTCCCCACCACGCAGGGGACGGAGAGTACATAAAAACCCCAACATGGCAATGAATCTAAATTGCGCTTCCTATTTATGTCTTAAGAACTGATGGGACTTTGGGTAAAAAGACCCAGGCCCCAGGATTATGTGAAGTGATTACAGATAAGTGTGTGCGCACATGTGTGCGTCAGCTTCCCTCTCCCATGTAAGTAATTGGAAGGACATTATGGTTTTTCCTCTATGAACCATATGCTCTCTGACGTCTGTGTATATGGAACTTAAACTATAGAGTTACCCCATTTCAGTGCTTTCCATATTTCCATGCTAAAGTTTCTGTGCAGTGTGGTCGTCTTTGCTGAGTGGTGAGTCACACAGATGAAGATCAACATCCGGATGTGGAATGTAAATTAACAGCACTACCATGTTCCATGTGAAATGCCTTGTTTTACATGGTCTCGATCATAGTGTCTCTCCCATGTGTTGTACTGTAGGATTAGCAGGTCCTCCTTTTTGTTCATATTCCCCAGGTGACTCAGGCATGTATGCATTCCTCAGATAAGCTGGGAGCAGCTAAATTAGGCAATGACTCTCCCCGAAGCTATTGATCATATAGTTATTAATGGTAACAGGCGAAACTTCCAGGTAGGTCCAAGGAAAAAGTGTCAGAGTGAAGAATGTTTATAAATTGATGTAATAAATTTTAAATTCATTTTCTTCTTTCTCTAAAACATACATACATTCATGACACAATGACAAACTGCCTGATGAATTAGTGACTGGCCTGTTAGTCTGTAAAAGGAAAACATTTATGTTCTGTAACTTTCCTCTGGTTGGACTCAGGTTTAGATGTGGTTTTCCCGCTTGATGTGGTTTAATCATTCATACGAACAGGAATTGAGAGTCTTCCAATGTTATGACAACTGTGGGCGATTACGGTGTTATGAGAGGCTGTCTGAAAGTCCAGCGTTGCTTTATTTGAGGCCACGGCCAAAACGTTTCTGCTGCTCTGACTCAGGAGGTTTCATTTCCAGTTCAGTGAGACAGACGTTACAAAGCAAAGAGAGAGAGGGAGAGAGAGAGAGACCTCTGGTTGACTTTCACTTCATTTTACTGGTCCAGGACTGTTTTAAATTATTGTTGAGAAAACAAATGTATGACGCTGAAAGTGACTGTCATGTAACAGTCACTTGTTTTTTTCCATCTTTCTTTTTCTGACGACACAACAAAGGCCAGTACGTGTTCAGTTCTGAGTGCAAGGTTTTTCTTTTTACACACTTGAATAGATTTGCTTCAAACTAATCTTCAACTGCAGCCACTGCACACCGATGTGTAAATGGGCAGAGCTCCAAGTTCATGCACCAAGTTTTTCTCCAACTTTACTACATTACTACTTTGACAGGAGTAATGCTCTTAAAAATGTAACTGAACGAAATGCAAAATTCAAAATTGTAAATGGATCAAAAACTAAATCTGTGATGTAGAAACAGTGAAGTAACTGTACATTGTAAACTTTGAGAGGCATCAGAAAAAAACACATAACTCCTCACAAATGTCAAAAATGTATTTCACTCCAATAAAACATGTTTCTACCACTTTTACTGCAGCTACATTTCTTTGTAAAGGAAGAAAAGAAGTTGTACATGGCTGGATACCACTAAGGAAAAGTGTGTGGATTAACCCTTTAATGCTCTGAGGAACTGAACAAACCAATCACCTTCATACCGACTTCATATTTCCACTGTCTTCACTTACAGTAAAAGTACACTGAATGCCTGAGGCACCGAGTGCATGTTAACTCTCTGGAGCAAACAGATGGAAACCGTGATGAAGTGCAATTAGACTGAGGACAAGGCTCAAATGGATTCAGTGATACAGGAAACATTCACACAGAAAGATGTTTTTTGTGTGAATGTTCTGTCTGTTTGGATATCTGTTTACCTCAGTGTCTGCATGTGAGCAGTGGAAATGCATGGAGAAGATTAGAAAATAACCTTTTGTTATGTCAGTGATTCATTGTGGCCAGGCATTTTTCTTTCCCAAGTGTCACGAATGTCCTGCGTTTAAAGCTAGAGAAAAACTGAGACCTAAACAAGAGGATTACCTGTTATGCATGAAGAGAGAACATGATTTTGATTGTAGGGTTGATGCTGAAGGGTTGAAACTTTAATCACGTCTTTGCATGAAATCATTTCACCTTAAATCATCTCTTTAAGGTCTCAAATGCATATCAGCTACAAATCACTTCTGTATGAAACATTTAAAATGTCCTTACAGTTGTTACATAGACAGTAAATAGTATTTGAGTGTAGTTTAGATGTCAGGAAAACAATCAATGGGTCAAAATGAGAGAAAACAGAGTGAAAGCAAAAGAGACTCAATCAATCAACCAACTTAGTCAAATCAGTTTTACAAGTAATAAAAGATCCATATATAACATATTGAATTCTTCCAGTTTAAGTGTTTTTCCCACGGAGCTGAAAACCAAAATAGAAAATAAAAAACACCTACAGTATCCCTTTGTTTGTCATTCTTGATATAATAATTGCTTTTACTGGATATACAGCCAATACGGTGATTCATCTATTTGTCAAACAACAAAAAAGAAACAGCAACAATTTTTGAAAGTAATAATTGTGAAGTGAAGTGTTTATAACAATAATATCAGAACCGTCACTGCTTGTCCTTCTCTCATATGGTTCCTAAATTAAATATCTGGGTTTGGTCCAACAAATGTTAAAGACAAAACACTTTTGATTTTATCAGCCAAAGGAGAGACACACAAAATCAACAATGTAAAATAAACATTAGTTGTCAACTATTAATAGCCCCGGGTGGACAAGTGACATAATTTAGCAGCTGAACCCTCCCCCCTCTTTATAGTATGTTTCAGATTAGGACTATCTGCTTCCTCAGTAAATCTATTTATACTTAATGTCAGTTATTCCTTGTAGTTCTGGCACTGTGGTGTCACATCATATTTTCAAGAGTGGCTGAGAAATGTTTTTCAGTTGATGCAATGATCTCCATCTGCTCCTGTGCACTATGCAGACGTGTGACATCTGTTCACACCCATGACTTTTGAATTCTTGACAGTCATTGAAGTATTGAACTAAACTATTCAAACTATGGACTCCTACTACTTCACCTGGTTCATAGAAACATTAATCACTTCAGCTCCGTCATTTTTTCCCCTTTCATCATCTTCAGAATTATCATCGATCATGACACAGAAATCAGAGGACGCAGGAAGATATGGTTTTGTGAAAGAGGTTGAATGTCGTCTGGAGGACCCCTGATTCACTCTGTGTGCGCTCTGTGTTTGTTTGTGTTTAGGGCTGTTGTGTAACAACGAAGCTGATACTGTGCGTAATAGAAGAAGGCCGGGAGTGACGAAGTGGCAGTCACCCATCTCCTCTGTCCAGCCTCTGTTGCAACCCATTCATAAATATTATTCATCCCACAGCTATGTTGGTGTTTGTGTTGTCAACTGAGGGGGCCCCACTTCTGTGTTTCAAGTTCACAGGGAAAAAATGACGCACACTTTAAAAACAATGCACTGTGTGAAATATGATTGAAGCTGCCACTAGGAGGAGCTGCAGGAGCACAGAGCCAACCACAAGAAACACAGACAGTCAGTGAAGAAATGCAGCAAGTCTGTGAGGTAATGAGTATGACTGAGAGCAGTCAGTTATTTGTCAGTTGTTTTTATTGTCTAACATGCATTATATAATGATGTCATAACTATTGCAGTGTTGTTTGAAGAGATCACTGGAGATCATGTGACCAAATATTAGAATAGAGTATTTCTATTGTACATTAGCCTTCAGATGAGGATCACAGTGCTGACCAAATCCAAATCAAAACACTCTGAAACAAGAGACAGAAATCCTGTTAAAAATACAACAGCATCTATTCTGTTTAGATAAGAAGGTGAAATATTAGAACAGCTAAAATCAAGTTCATTTCCAGCAGAGCTTCCAAGAGATCATTTAAATGTGTAAACACGTATTTCGTATTATTAAACTGCTTATTTTGTTTGAAAATCTAAAGATATTCAATGCACAAATATTTAGTGTAAAGTAACAAATCCTCACATTTGTGAAGCTGAAACAAAAGAATTTTTAGTGTTTTTGCTTAAAAAAAGACAAAAATGACGAATCAAATGATCCCTTTGTTTTCTAATCAATATTCTAACTAATTAACTAATCTATTCAGCTTTAATAATTGCATAATAATCACAACATTGGTCTTTTAAACAAGAACAAACAGCTGGTTCAACTTTTCCAATATTGTTGCTAATTCCTACCTGTATATGATATATGTTTTTGTTTTTTACTATGTTTTAAGTTTGAGAGACTCAGGTAAGTCAAATAGCCATAAACAAGTTCAATAGCCAAAGGAAATATAGTGTTTACAAATATGAAACATTAAAATGTGCATGTACTAAATACAGCTTATATTTATAGAAAACATTCAGTGTACACAAAATCATTCACAATCAAATACAAAGCATCACAATAGCAGACACTGCCTCAAAAATAACAAGTAAATAAATACACATTATGGTTTTATGACTCACAGGATCATTAGACATAAGTACTTCCATGGTTTTGAAATACAGTAATTACAAGTGAAGATGTTTCCTAATCATGACCTACATTACCTTTGTAATTTACTTCTGTAAAAGTATGAAAAACACAAGAGATCTCATCTGGAACTACATACACTTTCATTTAAAGAGGATGAAATAAGCTACCTCAGAGATTTCTTGTACTTGTTTGGAAGTGGAAAATGTTTTTACCTTCTTAATCTTATTAAAGAAATTTTCGTCTACATTTATGGCACTTTTACTTTTCCTCTCCAAATGTACGTAACTGTAAGCATATTCGTAATTGTAATTCATTTGTCTAGACAGACAGAAACCAGTTGTCCTCTCTCCTTCCTTACGCTCCATTGCTGCCACTCCCCCTCTGCCTTCACGTACTCTGCTGCTGACTCCCTCCTCACTCACTATGTTTATGTGTTGTCTCTAGCCTACAATGACTCATCCACCGTTAATATGTAAATAACTGCGGAGGCTGTCTTATATATGTTTTTTTTTCTTTTTAGCAATTACCTCATGAAGAACGCCTCCCTGTAAAATCACTGCTGGTGTTTTCTATATATAAACACTTAAACGGAAGTAGCACTACTTCAAAAGTGACTTAGCTGAACTTTTATATCTGCTATCTCTTAGATATCAAATCATCTTAGCAAATAGTTCATGTGAGCTTTGGATTAAACATTATTTTTCTCTTACTGTCAAAAAATTGCATGAAAAGAACAAGACAAGTGATCAACTGATTCTCAAACTAATGTTGTCCACACCATTTCTTTATAAATAAATATTCAAACTAAACTTGCTGGTCACTAATTGAATGAGTGGCTGTTGGCATTGGAGCTCCACTCTCTGGTCAGGTTTACACTTCCCTCACTCCTTTTTGAATGTGTGTATGTTTTAGTAATTCACTTTGAGGTCTTTTGGTTGTAGAATTTTTTGAAACTTCCATAGAGCATTGTTTTCTGATAAACTGTAATTATTTAATCATGATAGACATATGATAAGATAAAGAAAAGCACAGAAACAAATATTATCTAAAAAACCTTTATTAATTAGTTCTCAACAAGGTAAATATTGAACAAATAACAACATTAAAGGGCTGTTTTTTGTTTAGTTATTTCTTCAAAATGTAGCGTTTTCAGAATGAAATATCAAGTTGCATGATCTGTGACACATTAACTTTAATGTACATACATTTAAACAGTGATGCAACTGCTGACACACTAGTCAGTGTTGTTTGCTTGTTAATTTGATAGCAGCATTATGGGAAAAACTAATGATCAGATTTTATTTTTGAGAGAGATATATTAGATATTACCTAAGGACCAACTGACTAAAGTTTGAGGAAGAATTGGGTGAAACATCTTAATGGATCTGCTCAGGTTGAGATGCAGCTTCATTTGAGGACACAGTGAATCAAAAACAGACAGATCTACATGGATTATACCTTGGTGGAGGATCATATCCGCAGAGTGTTATAGAGATGGTTGTTGTATATTAATGGGGATTTGTTGACAAAAACTAAAACATAGAAAATCACCTGCTACGTTGCTTTAACCCACTGAACTGTAGCTGAACTGTAGCCTTCTCAATGGGGTTCAGAGGAGCATTTCAGATTTTTACAATATTGTTGAGAGATACAGGGTGACACAAAAGAACAGGAATCTTTTAACAATCCAATAAAACCAAGAGTGATGGAAGAAAAATATTTTATTCATAGTAATTGAAACCTTAAAAGATGCCATTTAAGAAACAATGGTGGAATTTTCATTTTTGTCTCGC